>RJWT010008804.1:0-25840 GCA_004365215.1 Cuniculus paca | reverse complement strand
TCTTACAACAAATCTAATACACTCTTTTCTTTTTTTTAAAAAAATGACTTTTTTGCTATACAGCACAGCAAATCCTCTTTCTTTCAGAATCACAATAAACACTAACATTGTAGAGTTTCTGAAAAATATTGAAAAATGAGGCCAAGTAAATTTGGTTAAATAACGAGTGAGTCCCATGTATTCTTCTTCAGTCTATAGAATTTTAGAAATGCTGAAGATTAAAATCTTTTTAATTTCAGCATGGTTTTTGACGAAGTTCCTCATTATACTCTTATAGATATGAAGATGCTGTATTTGAGATGCGCTTTTGCAAAATTAGGTCAGCTAGTGACTGATGGTGTCTGCCTAATGGGTTGCTAAAACCCGGAAGAATTCCCCTGATACCATCCACAGAACTCTGTTTTTTGTCACTGGCCTGCTTAGCTTGTTACTAACTAAGACAAAGCCCCGAGAAGCATGCTTTTCAAACACTTACAAGGAGCCCTGCTGGGAGGAAGAGTTGTTATTTTGCTACGTTCTGAGACTGTCTAATACTGTGGGAGAAAGTATTTTTGTCATATTCCTGATGAAATTTGGTTTCTAGTTTTGCTATGTATTCTGGCTGTAAAATTCTCATTGTTAAATTACCTGGTCTTCTAGTTTTATGACAAAGTGGAAGCAATTATCTTAAAGGCAATAAATGAAATGTCAAAAGTAAAATTCTTTCCTCGTTTGTGAGTACATAGGAAATGCTATGTAAAAACAGTCATATTTATTTGAAGGGTTGCAATAAAAAGCCAGAAATATATTGTAAAGTTTATTCCTAAAGTTGATTTTAAAATCAATAATATAAATGTGTAAGAGAAATATCGGAATTTACTTGAATAGTTTTTGTACCAGATATAGGAAGTTCAGCTCATTACAACCTTAATAAGGGGCAAACGTATAGATCAACTTTTCAGAGTTAATTCTGTTAAGGCAGTGATCTTACAAATTAACGTCCAAACTAAGGCAAACATTCATCATAATATTCTTTACTCTGGTTACTACCATATTTGGATAATTCTGTCTGGCCTAAGATCAAACACTGACGAAATCTGCCTTATTCATGGAAGGGAGACTAAGAAAACAAAACAATTTAAAATGTGTTTCATTGGTAAAATGGTAACTGCCAAAAACACATTCATTATGGTGACATGACAAGATATGCCTAAGATGGCTTTCTGACACAGAGACTAGTCTATGTTTATGATTTCTAATTTCCACAGGGCATGAAAGAGGGAAGAAATATTGTGAAAGTAATTGTGGCTGAATATAAAAATGGATATTCTCATGTTTAGAACTGTCAAGATAAAACTCTTTTTAGAGTAGTGAGTTTCATCATTAGTGCAAACTTAGAATCTTCCTTCCAGAGGCCGCTATGTGGAAGGCAGAAGGCACAGATGACTGTACTTTCAACACAAATGTTCTCTAACCTCAGAAAGTGAAACGATGGAGGCCTTCACCTGGGCCCTGTTGAGTAAAGAGTCTTGGGATTCATAGAAAATAGATACTATATTTAAATAACAAAAATCTCTTTTAAAAATGTTATAACTTATTCAATTATTTTATGAAATAAGTCTCAAACTTAAAATATCAGAAAAGTTATGTTTGTTGATTAACAATAAGTACCTGTCTTCCCAGCACACAGGTCTGCAGGAAGGCTGAAATATTATTGCCAATTGCTGCTTTCTCCCTCACCAGGTCTCACAAGCGAGTGAGGTCTAATTCACATGCATTTCTATCAGATCCACCGTGTGCGGCTGGTGCGCTAGGCAGTGTCCACTGCACTGTTTCCTGCTCTCCACAGTACAGTGGTACCTCAGTTCACAAACTTAACTCCTTTCACGATTCTGGGGAAGGTGGCTATGGTTGTGTTTGTCACCCAGTGTGGAGTATGAGAACAAAAGAAAAATTTTGTCCAGTGTTTCTTTTCATGAACCAAATTATCCCCAAACAGAATCATTCACAAACTGAAGTATAGCTGCATTCTGTCATCACCTACACAGTAGACATTCTTGAGTATCACAATCACGCCATGATAGACATCACAAAAATCACATAACAGTGTTTCAAGTTTACGATCTTATTAGGCCACACTGCTGGTTGTCCAGGGCCACATGAAATCCATGGGCTGTGAAATGGACAACCCTGATGAGGAAAGATCAGTGAAAAACTGTAACTAATAATTATGGTTCAGGAGATAGGACTTTGTTTCTGCTGCTTCACTTTTGTACTTTTCTTCTCTTTGTTTTATCTTTGATATGGTGTGACATCTTTTTGGTCACCTGCAATAGTTAATTTTATGTGTCAAATCAAGTAGGCCATATGGTACTCAGATACTTGGTTAAACAGTACTCTGAGTCTGTCCGAGACAGTGTTTCCAGAAAAAAGTAGTGACCCGGTAGACACAATAAGTAAAGAGGATCACTTAACCGCAGTCTTTCACTACACCAAAACCACTTTTAGAAAGTTTAAAAATAAGGGGAGACTGGAAAAGCAGGAAGTTTTGTATATATATATATATATATATATATATATACAAAATATATGAGGAGTTTCAATGAAGTAATTAGATAATCTATTCCATGTAATACAATAAAAAAAATGCATTCAAGTTTATCAAGGTCATTGTTAATCAGGAAAACATCAACCATTGAAGTTTTACTTTGTCTACTAAAATGCCACAATTAACTACCATTGACAAAATTATGGGAAATGAACATATTTATAAAACACAAATAACTTTTTCAGACTGAAGTCTACCATTATTAATCAAAATTTTAAAGTATAAAATTCCTATTCTTGATCACCTCTGAAATATCATATTATCGATACACACATATACAAACAGACATGTTTGTGGATATCTACAGTATTGTTCTCAGTCTTAAAAAATAAAAATTCAAAAGAATCCACATATTTAAAACAAAAGTATACTCAAATTGTGACAAAAGTAATAATATTTAATATTTATTAAGACATTGTGGCACTAATGCTGTCTAAAGTTTTTATGAAAATTATTTCATCAAATAAAATAAATATTGATTATCAGGTTCACTGATTTCATCAGTCTGTCCATTTAAATATTTTTGGTCATGGCAACAATTGATTTCCCTGAGACCCCATAGCCAGGCAGTGAAAAGTCAGTATTTTTCTCCCTCTAATTTCTGAAAAAGCTTGTGTAATAGCAGTATGATTTCATCTTTAAATGTTTAATACATTCACAAAGAAAATTATCTATACTCATGTCTATGATGTTAAGGTTTTCAAATGAAATTAGTTTCTATTCTATATTTTGATAATTTTATTTTCTCAATAGCTTTATTGATTTTATGTATAATACTAATTTATTACTACAAACTTATTTGCAGTATTTGTTTGTTCTTATTTAGGTGCTTGTTAGATTTTTAGTGATGGGCCATTTTTCATCCTTAGTATTAAAAATTTATATTCTCTCTATTGGCTGTTTTTGCTTATCAAGTATATTTTTAGTTACATTAATCATTCTGAAAAACCAGAGTTAGGCTTTGTAGATGTTTTTTTCAATTATCTGTTTTCTACCGTTACCTTATCTTCTATTTCCTGTGGTTTGGTTTTGTTTTATTTCCCCCTCACTCTCTTGTGCTTATTCGTTTTGTTTTTTTGCTGCACTGTGGATTCAACCCAAGACCTTGGGATGCTATGCAAACTTTCTACCACCAAACTACTCCATCCCTATTCACTGCCGATGTCTCAGAGAAGAAATGTGGATCACTGTGGAGTTCCTAGTCACACCCCAGGAGTCAGTGTCTGCTCAGGTTAACTTGGGCACTTGGGAAGAATGCTGACTAACTCCAAGGCACCCCAATATCCTGAGGATGGGATGCTTTGCCATCTACAGCAGAGATGGACTGAACGGAGGAAACAAGAAAGCTCCCTGAAGGACTATCAGATAAAAGTTAATAATTTGGCCAAATTCTCACCATACCTTGCTAATCTAAAACATCTGTGCTCAGTAGAACACTTTGCCCTTGCTTGCTGTTCCTCAATAAATCCGGGAGTCTGCTGCAGATTCCGGGGCTTTGTTTCAGGGAGTCCCTGACCCTCCGGGATAGACATTCTCTGTCTCTCCTGTCTTCATTCATCTCCCTATTAGGGTTTGCTGGCCCAAACCCAGCAGATCATTGCGCACAAACTAAAGTTTACACAGCAGATATCTGTAAATACACAGTTTCTTTCATTTGTTCATCTTCTCCCATGCATTTATGTGTTGTTTATGACTGCTTTTGTATTACAATGGTTGAGTTTAACAGTTGCTGAAGAGACTATTACCCATAAACATAAAATATTTATTCTCTAATTCCTTAAGAAAAAGTTCAAGAATCTCGGGTTTAAATCCCTAATTCTAGGAATTTCTTTTCCTATATAAACTTTGAAAGGTATGACATATCCTTTAAACATCATTATAACTACTTTCCAAAAGTTTTATGTTTTGCTTTCATTTTTATTCATGTGAAAATATTTCCTAATTTCTTTTCTTTCTATGACTCTAGAGTTCTAATAGACATATACTATTTAATTTGCAAATAATTGAGAATTTTGTCAAATTTTTACACTTCAACTCTACTTTTATGTTTTGCTCAAATGTAATATAAGCACTGATTTTAATTCTTTGAAGCCTATTGATATGTTATCTGACCTGATGCAGTATTTAATGTGACATTTGCTTCATGTACACCAAAGTTATTTATTTTAGGCAGCTACTAAAAAAAGTTTTATAAGTTTCTATTACAGCTGGGCCTGGTGGCGCACGCCTGTAATCTCAGCACTCGGGAAGCTGAGACAGGAGGATCATTGCGAGTTTGAGACCAGCCTGGGCTACAAAATGAGCTCAAGGCCAGCCTGAATGGCATAGTGAGATGCTGTCTCAAAAAGACAAGGTCTGGGGATTTAGCTCAGTGGTGTAAGTACCTCCCTGACAAGCATGAGGTTGTGAGTTTGAGCCCCAGTGCTGGGGTAAATAAATTTCTACTAGGTCAAATTTTTTGATAGTGTTTCAGATTTTTGATACAGTTAATTTCTTTTTGATTTTTAAGTATAAAAGTCTAGGGAAGGGCAGTGTTAAAATACTCACATATGCTTTCAGATTTGTCTTTTTCCTCTGAAGCTGTAAGGTTTTAGCTTCATGTTCTTTGAAACTTTAAATGACTTTTTGATGAATTGCTGCTTTATCATAAGTTATTCTTTGTCTATATGATTATTTCTTGTTTTGATATCTATTTTATCAGATATAAATGTAACCAGGCCATCTTTATTTTGATTAGCAATTATATAGTACAACTCATTCCATACTTTACTTTTAATCTTTCTGTATTTTCCATCATGAATCTTTGTATTTGAAGAGTGGACATTCAAAAGCAAATAACAGTTTGCTGTTAATTGATAGCTCTTAATTTATATTGAAAATTTTTGTTTTCTAATTGGATCATTTACCTCATTTATACTTAATGCTAAATGTTTGTGTTTATTTATTTGTCTAATATATGACTATTTTTTATTTTCCAGTTCTTTGTTTCTTAGATTCCAATTTTCTAGTCTCTCTTAGATTAATCATGTATATTTTAGAATCCTATTTTGTAACTTTTGTAAAGTTCTACCTGTTCATGTTTCGTTTATTTATCCGTTTTTATTGGTTGCTCTAGAAATTGTGATATGAATTCATAATTCATGATTGGCTAGAAATTAAAGAATATAAGAAATATGCAATTACATGACTCATGGTAGCATAATTTTACTCAGTAATCCATTCTCTCCTATCTTTTAGTATGTTTATAGCTTCATATGATAAACCAGAAACACAATGCCAGTATTATTCTTTTCTCTGGGAAACTCACTTTAGCCCTTGGCATAAAGCAGGTCATGTACATCACTACGCATTCTCATTGGACTTGGAGCCTGTGGTGGATTAAAAACACCACCTGAACTGGATCAGCATGGTGCTGAGTGGGGGGCCCACCTGAGGTTGGTTACCTACATAATGGAGACCTGGAGAAGAAGTGAGTGTTGTTTTATGCTGTTAGTTCTCCTGTTGCTGTGAGTTCTCCGGAGGAGCTTGTTGAGTTTCTATCCTGATATGAATTTGGCTGTTCTCATCATCCGGGGAGCTCAGGACCTTGTTGTTGCTGAGAATGGCTGTGGTTCACTTTGGGGGAGCTCTGGTCCTTACATTGAGCATCGCTTCCTGGCTCCAGAGGGGAAGATGTGTGCTGTTCAGTCTCCAGGAGAAGCTTGTCACGCTGGCTTCCTGATATAAGTTTGGATGTTCTCATCGTCGGAGGAGCTCAGGATCTCATTGTCATTGAGGATGATTGCGATAACTTTGAGGGAGCTCTGGTTCTTACTTTGAGTGTTGCTTCCTGGCTCCAGTGCAGAACCCTCAGCCTGCTGGCACAGATCCTTCATCCCACTGACGCGGACTTTCTAGCTTCCATCGCTGACTTTGGAGCCTTCCCAGCACAGGTCTGTGAAACAGACTCGCATGAGTCATTGTCATGGGCTCTAGGCCTCCAGTTGGACTTATGGGAGGCATTGTCATAGGCTCTAGGTCTTCAGATGAACTCATTCCAAATATTGCCATGGAATTCAGGCCCTTGGCTGGATTCTCTAGGTCTTTAGTGTGTGGACAGATTTCCTGTACTTCTTGTATTTGACTCTAGGTGACTGTTATAAAATAATACTTTAACTTATGTGTCCTGTATGCAATTGTTTTCCTTGCAATCCCTGACTACAATAGAACCTTACATGTTTTTATTATCATATAATAATATTGTCTTATCATAGGCTGCTTCAGCAGAATTACTGAGTCATAAGCATCAGGTTGATAGAGAAGTAATTGAGAACATTCAGAACATCTAAATCTAGAACTAGAAGGACTAAGCAAACTATACTGACCAAAAGGCCAAATGTCTGAATTCCAGTGGACCATAGTACGCTTGAGCTACTATCAGCATGTAAGCAGTATCCACTGTCATGAAAGCCTCCCGCCAGTGACAACGAAAGAATAAGGAGGAAAGAGCAAGTGATTGGAGTGTCTCATCTTTTTCACTTTTATAGCTCATAAAACCTCCTTTGATTCTGAAAGCCAGTAAGCAACGCAAGCTTTCTCACTGTTGCTTCACAGATTAAAGACAGGCTTACTAGTGTTGTAACTGTGGTACGGCACTGTGATTAGGGCTGAGTTCAGCTGCTAGTTATGAGTGTGAGATACGCGTATGGTCCAAGTTCTGAATTAGGAGTTGGTAAGAACATAGTAGAACAAAAGACCTTCATTAGACTAGATTTAGGAAAAATGAAAAAAAATTAAAATAAAAGTAAAAAAGAACAGTAAAAGCAATGTGACTCCACCCCTCACCAGCATATGAATTTCACACATGTTGAGTGAGTCTGGGATAAGGTCATAGCTCTGTAGTCATATATTTGCCTGGGGCTAAGAGAAGACATCGGAAGTTATTTACAGATAAGGATGGGGTTTCAACGTCTTGCCTTTTCTTGTCTGTTCTGAGAAACAGTTGGCACCAAATGGAGACAGCAGTGCCTAAAGTATGGTAAGATCGTGGAAAAACTTTGAGTAACAAAATGAACTGCTGGGGCCGGGGATCTAGCTCAGCAGTCTAAGCGCCTGCCCGGCAAGCGCAAGGTTGTGAGTACAATTCCCGGTACCGCAAAAAAACAAAATGAACTGCTGAAGTGTGTTACTCTGTATTATGGAAAGCAAAACAAAACAACACAAAACAAAAGAAGATGCAATACCAAAAACTAAGCATTACTAGGTAATTTTTTACTAATGGAACTCTTGTCTTTTTTTCATAATTTTCACGGAATATTTGAAGAATATCTGTTTATACAGTGCTTCTCATTACAGTCACAAGTCCTGAAAGTAGAAATTATACCTTTTTTCTGTATTACATTCAAAAGCAATCCTAATATGTGTCTCTTAGTTATTTTTGCCATAAAGTGCTTATCATGCTTTTCTCTCCCTCAAAAGAATTCCTTTATTTATTAAAAAACATACAACATACTATCATACTTCTTCCCTCTTTTTTTCCTTAACTTTTAATTACTGGGTTTTTTTCTCACCCTATTATAATTTTTATACTTTCCCCTTAGGAATATTTTGTTTAACTATAAGAAATCCTATCTCTTATTATAATGTAATTTTGATGAAATTCTAAAATATTGGAAAATATAAATTGTTGCAACTGTATGATACAAAATCATAGACTTTCTAGGGTTCTAGTCAAGGTGGAGGGAGGTCATCTCTGAATATCAAGGCCACAGCAACTTGGACAAAGAAATGGCAAGATGCTGCAGTTGTCGCGCATGTTTATTAGTGTTATGAATCACATTTATGAAGGCATTACAAAGTTATAAACAGTTATAATACAGCAGTGCAGTGTGGCTCATCCAAGATACTCCATATATAACCGTTTTATTACTGCAGTGGACCAATGTTACAATTAACTAAGGAAACAGTGTTCATATAAATTATTTCAAAACCAAACAAAAAAAAATGATCAACAAAAGGTTAGCTTTCTGGGCTACTTTGAAAGTGCCTTCTCACACGCCACAAATAAATGTACAGCCATCAACACAATGTACATAAACCTGTGAAGTTACTCCACAACACTACTTGAACGGCATAAATCAAGTCTTTAACACGATGAATGAAGCATTTTGGATTTTGAGTTATGCATAATGAAGAAATTCAAGTCTAAAAGCACAGGTGCTGTAACTGTCCTTCTGTTGATCATTTTCCAACCCACCGAGGAATCAGTCTGGGTTAGTGATGCATGTCCACCTGACTGTTTTCTCAGCTCTCTTTCCTTCTTCCAGTGTTAAGTCTCTGCAGATGCATGACAGCCCGTTACCTTGTCCTTTGTCTCTCTGTCTTGTATATGCAAATGCCTTCTCCTGTTTTAAAAAGGGAAAGATATAATGACAGACTAGAAGGCCATGCTATTATTTTGTAATTTAACATCATTATTTCTAAAACTCTGACATTTATCTACATGATGCTCTCTAAACGGATTTCTTGCTGTTAAGCATTGACTCCAACTATTTCTTCTGAGCAGTGGAGAAGATTCCAGGATTCATTAATCTACAAACACATTTCATAAAAGCCTTGTGTTCAGCAAATTCCAATTTATATTTTGAAGAATTTCCTTCTTAACTTAAAAATTTTTCAAAAAGAAATTCATGGACTGAAAGTCAAAGAATGGAAAACAATCTTCCATGCAACAAGAACACAGAAAAATGCAAGGGTAGCTATTCTGTTTGTAGACAATGTGAATGTCAAACCAAGAATGATCAAAAGCGATAAAGAAGGTCACTACATATTGGTTAGGGGAAAGATTCAAGAAGAGATAACAATCATAAATATGTATGCATCTAATACAGGAGCAACCAACTATATAAGACAATTATTAAGAGACATGAAAAATCAAGTATGCAGTAACACAATTGTAACAGGAGTCCTGAATATACCATTGTCACAAAGAGACAGACAAAAAATCATCAAAGAAATACTAGAACCAAACCTGTGAACAAATGGATTTAGTAGACGTTTTCAGAGTATTCCACCCAATATCATCAGAATACACATTCTTCTCAGCTGCACGTGACATTCTCTAAAATAGACCATATATGGACCAATAGAATATGTTTAAGTAAATTGCATGTAAAGTAAAAGGAATTGAAATTATCCCATACATATTATCTGACCATAGTGAAATGAGATTGGAAATTAATTGCAAAAGAAACGCATGAACTCCATAAACACATGGAAATTAACTAGCACCCTCCTCAACAGTCAATGGATCACAGATGAAATAAACAAAGAAATTAAATAGTATCTACAACTAAATGAAAATGCAAATACCAACGTATCAGAACTTATGGGGTGCAGTGAAAGCAGTCCTAAGAGGAAAACTTACACGAGTGAATTCTCACATCAGTAAAACAGAATGAGCACAAATAAACAACCTAATGTTACACCTCAACCTTCTAGAAAAAGAAGAGCAAGATAAACCCAAAGCACACACAAGGGAGGAAATTATAAAGATCAGAGAAGAAATTAATTCAACGAAGACCAAGAAACCAATGCAAAGAATTAATGAATTGAAGAGTTGGTTCTTTGAAAGAATAAATAAAATTGAAAAACCCATAGTCAACCTTTTCAAAAAAGAAAAGACTCAAATCCATGCCTTGAGGAATGAAAAGGGTGAAATCACTACAGATCCCATGAAAATTCAGAAGATCATCAGTGCCTACTTTGAAAATCTTTATTCTTGGGGCCAGGAATTTAGCTCAGTGACCTAAGTGCCTGCCTGGCAAGCACGAGGTCATGAGTTCTATCCCCGGTGCTGAAAAAAAAAAAAAACTTTACTCTCATAGGATGGAAAATGCAGAATAAATGGACAGATTCCTAGATATGTAGAAACTGCCAAAGCTGAACCATGAAGATATAAAAATTCTAAATAACCCAATATAAGTTAATGAGATTGAAAATGTGCTTAAAAACTTACCAACAAAATAAAACCTAGGTCCTGATGAACTTAAAGCTGAATTCTACAAGAAATTTAGAGAAGATCAAATGCCAATACTCTTCAAACTCTTTAATGAAATTAAAAGGGAAGCAATCCTCCCTAACTCATTCCTGGAGGCAAGTATTACCCTGATACCAAAACCAGAGAGAGACCCAACCAAAAAAGAGAACACAGATGCAAAAATCTTCAATAATATACCAGCAAATAGAATGCAGCAAATCATCAAGAAGATTATACACCATGACCAAGTGGGATTCATACCAGGAATTCAGGGTTGGTTCAACATATACAAATCAATAAATGCAATATATCATATCAATAGAACCAAAGACAAAAATCACATGATCATCTCAATAGATGCAGAAAAAGATTTTGATAAAGTTCAGCACTCATTTACAATAAAAACCCTACAGAAAATCAGAATAGAGGGTCTTTATCTCTATCTGATAAGATCCATAGATGACAAGCCATCGTACTAAATGGACAAAAATGGGAAGTTTTCACTCTAAAATCAGGAACAACGCTATCACCACTCCTATTCAATATAGTTCTAGAAACATTAGCAGAGCAATTAGACAAGAGAGAAAAAAACAATAAAGATAGGAAAGGAAGAAGTTAAACTATCATTATTCACAGATGACATGATACTCTAGATAGAAGACCCAGAATGTGCAATAGATACTGTGAAGTGGAATGAAGGTGCTTCAAAGGAAAGAGAAACTGGGATGGGGAAAGGAGAAAAAAGGGGGGGGAATAAATAAACATGCATATATATATGTGTGTGTGTGTGTGTGTGTGTGTGTATACATACACACATTTAAGATAGCTATACTACTAATTGATTTTAGAAAGGTGTGTGCCCCTATTGGGTTCATTTCTCATGCCTATAGCTTGTAGTAGGTGCAACTACTTTGAAAATAACAATGCACAATGTACTAACTATGGTTACTCTCCTGTAATCTATTTTGAAATTTTATGCCATTGTTTTTATTCCTTAAAATAAAATTTAAAAAAAATCTTTAAGTGTTTAAGGGAAACATAATCAATAACTGCCCTTATCAAAATTTGAGCTAATAAAATGTATGTGCCTTAAGTTATTTTATATTCTTAAATATTTAATTTTATAAATAACATCTTTTGTCTTGCGTGATTTTCAAAAATTTCCCCAAATTTAATTATAAGACACTAATAATTAATTTTAAAATTCAAATAGATTATAAAATATCAACTTTGGCCTCAATTAAAAACATTATGTATATACAGCAGAAACTAAACGTATGTGATCCTTTTATGTAATGTAAATCTTTCCCCTCAAATATCTGGTGTATAAAAGATGATTGAGCTCTATGAAACAGTGTGTGGACAGAGAACTGCTTCAGTACTTTGCCTTAAACAGGCACACGGTCTGGGCTGTGACGCTGGTGTGTACTCATCATAGGAATCATTGGTCATTTTTGGGCTTTCATGAAGCATGCGCTACTCACCGAGTGAGTTCGTCCCTACTGAAACCCACTTTTCATCTGTCACATGACCCTGAACAGGAGGAAGGATTCCCTTACCATGGCCAAGACCAAATCATCTCATCGATTGCAGTTATATTAAATATGATAATATTCATGACAATCATAGCCCCCTCCACAGCAAGCGATGGAGATTATTATTATCAAACTCCCACGGGACACAGGTTAGGAATGTGAAAATGTTAGGGACCTTCCTAAGTGAACGGCTGGTAAAGATGTTCATATTTGAGCCCAGGACTCTTTCTTCTATATTCTCAGCAGTTTTTGTTAATGGCAGTGTCTCAGTTTTGTATATGGAATATGACACTTTCCTTTGTAAGAAATGGAAAAACAAAAAAAGAAAACCCAGATCAAAGACTTATGTGAAGTACAGTTACCTCGTTAGCAAATTTATTTTTTTTCTGTAATATAATAGTTATATAAAAATAAACCAACCACCAGGGAGCAAGACATCTGCTTCTAAATCAGGTGTGCTCTTATTTAAATGAGAGAAATCAGTGCAGAGTTGATACAAGGGGGAAAAATACTTTGTTAAAAAAAACTCTATAAAAGAAACAGATAAGTGTAATTGATTCAGTTGCACATATTTTATTGCTTAGTTCTCAGTAAACTTCAGAAAGATATAAACTAAGTTATCTTGTAAAGTTTCAAAGCCTAAAAATGTCCTTTCATTTTGAAAAATCTTCTAACACTCAAACTGTCTATTGTTGTCCCCTATGTGAATAAGGTCATTTCATTTTTTTTTTTCAAATTTATGTATTTTCTTCTTATGGATTTCTATATTAGGCAAATACATCATTTTAAGACAAACCAAGATCTTCAAAATTCACAAATATTCTTCCTGTATGTTTCTCTGATACATCTGTGTATTTACACAATAGACTCACCTAGATAATAAAGGACTGTCTAATAATTATTGAGATCATTATGGCTGTATTTCTAAAGTTTGAATTCATTTTGACCTTCGTCACCTAAGGTTATGCAAGATGCAATTATTAAGTAGCACCACACAGAGCTAGCTGTAACTTTGTTTTAGGTGTCTGAAAGTCTATGGGAGGCTCTTGGAATTGGCTACAATACTAGTTACATTATTAGGGAAAATGCTCTATGCATATACCATGTAACTTTTTTAAAGGCTATGAAAAAATACAACCTACCAAAGCTAAGAAATCTGTCTAAATGTTTACTACTTTGCAAGTTGCAATTTCAGAATAATAATCTTTTTTTACTTCTTGTATATTGTGACAATATTGGCCTTTGGAACCCAAATTTGCTTCTCTATACTTAATTTGCCATTAACACTGTATTTTATTTTATCTACCTGCTACTTTGCTTCTGTTCTTTCTTCCTGTTCTGCCTGCATTCTTCCCTCTCTCATTCCTCCTTCCTTCTCTTTCTATTTCTCTACTACTCTTTCACTTTCCTTTCTCATTGTTGGTTGAGGAAAAGTGTTTCTTTTGAAAAACTTATTGAAATCTAAGCAATCTCAGTGACGTGATATTACGTGAAGAATTTAGGGAAAAATCATTTAGCTTTTTTATTCATGAAAGAATAAAAATATTGGAGTAGCAAATGAAATTTTGACAAAACCCTAATTTGATATTCTCTAATTTGTAGTTTAATGCATCTAGCCACATTGCATTTTGCCATAACTTCCTCCGATAATGGTTTTTTATATGTCAGTTTCATCCAATTATGTTCAGAGATATGCTCAGTAAAGTTTCAGAACTGAATTAGTTTAAGAAAATATCAAGACACAATCTAGAATAGCTATGAAATTGCCTTTTTTACTTTCTAGTTGCTGAGACACAATTCCCAAAAGCCATAAAGTTGTTTATTATAGAGGAGAGGTTTATTTTGTCTCAAAGTTTGTGGAGGTTTTGTTCCACAGTCCACGGTCTCCAAGGCACAGAAGATGGCAGTGAGGCCTGGCAGCGGAGAAGCAGCTCAGAAAGATATCAAAGAGAGGAGATCGATCCTGTCAGGCCGCACCCCCAGTGACTGCCTCCTCCAATCAGACTTTACTTCCCAAATGAGCACGTTCAGCTACAACCTCATCAGTGGATTAGTTCCCTGATGAGTATCATGTACCTATCATAAATCACTTCTCAAAAGCCCCACTTATGAGTGCTTGAGGTGTGGAGGGGTCATCTAGATATCAACCATAATGGACATTACAAAAGATATAAAAACTAATTAAGTAGAGAACTTTTCTAATTGTACTTCTGTGGTCATAGTGCAGCATACATAACAAATCAAAAAAAGTGTTTTGACTTTAAATTTTCCCATGCTAACATCAGGTAACAGAGTTGGAGTCTATATATGTACAACTATTCTTCCCATTACTAGGAATCATGTATACACATATCAATTTAAAATAGATTCAAGGCTGTCCAGATGGAAAGACAAGTTATTTTGACTGAGTGCTGACTACCAAAACTTTACTTTCATCAGAATGGGCAGAGAAATAGCAATAGACAATGTGTGGGGACTTATTTTCCCCTCATGGACTGTTGTTGTTGTTCAATAAGGTTAAACATAAAGTAAAAACAAGAGAGTGACTGAAAACACAATGGTAATGATCAAATAAAAATTAAACTTTGATTATGTTTAATAGAACGAATAGAATAGGAAGTGTTCCCAGGTAATATCAAATAATTTATAATTAACTCATTTTAGTGAGAAAGTCTTTAGCACAAAACAGATAATCTGGCATTTCATAAAAAAATGGATGAAACGTGGATAATATAACGTGATTTATTTTTATACAAGTACAATCTTTATAGATTTTTCACAGGAAATTCTAGTCTCTTAAAGGACATTTCTTGTCATGGAAGGGGAAATCCTATGTTTGTAATTCCTCCTGAGATTCCCAAATGAAGTTCACTCATTAGCTAGGTGAGTAATTCCATTCATAATAAGAATGTTTAACATTTAAAAACATTAACATTTTTTAACATTTTAACCTGCTTTTTAACATTTTCATTTCATTGGCCCAACCATATCTATGATATCAAATTTCCTATGTTTTATGTCATATTTTGTTACTTGGGGATACAACACTTTTATTATGCTAAATTGTGGATGTGAACAAAATATTTCTGCAGTGAATAAGTCATAGCAATGAAATCCCTGACCTTATTTCTACCAAGAAGGAAGCTTTGCATTTATTGTTGATAAAAACAAGCTAAAAATAATAGGAAAGTGTCATCCTACACTGCCCCCAGAATGTTTCTTATTCCTCTCTTCCCTTTGTTAAAAGCAAATGATACCGGAGCTCGTCAAGTCCAGCTGACCAAAACAGTAATTCAGCGGTGATTCTTAATCTATACTCCTTTTCGTGGATTACTCTCAGCATAAAAATTTCTATGACTTTTGGAAGTCATGTTTCTCAATATTATTAGAGAGTTTATTCACTTCTATACTCTACCAAGTACAGTTTTGATATTTATTTTTATTCTAAGAAAACAACTTGCTTATCCTTATCTCTCTGAACTAGTGTTAATTTCTGTTTTTTAAAATTCTCTATCATTTCTATCCTTTTTTCTGTTTTGCTTTTTAAAATTAAAAAAATTTTTAAAAAAATAAGAAAACAACTTACCAGTAGATTACTTTGGGTTACGTCTTTATCTTCAGTAGCTGAAGCCAGCCTTTCTCATCGATTGTCAGTACACAGAGTCTATTAATTTAAGCCTGTCCGCACTTGCCTTGAAGAAGAAGTCATAGTATCATACCCCACATGAAGCCTGTATTTCCCCGAAAAAAGTAAAGATAGATTCAAGTACTGTGTTCATTCACTCAAGAAACAACAGTTAAACAAAAATTGTGTGTAGCTTTTAAGCCTTCGGGACACAAAGTGACATAATTTGTTTTCAGAGGTGATTATAGTCCAGTGGGAAAGGCAGATAAATAAGATGAACTACACTATTAAATACTAAGTACTGTAAATATTCTATCAGGAAAGTGCTATAGGATCATGTTTCTGGTCAAAGAATCTGGGAAAGACTTTGGGGCTTGGTGAAAGATGACTGCCCTGAATTAGGTCGAAGGCTTCTTTCGCAGTGCAAACTTGGGAACTTGGCGCAAGTATCTCTCACTGAATGTTTGTCTCTGAGCAGCATAATCACGGAAATCTTATGAGTGCTACACATCTAAATATTTGAGTTCCTGTGTAATTTTCGTTTTTGGATATTTCAATCACACTTGCGTTTTTATACGTAATCCCTAATTCTTTATAACTTGATAAGCAAAGGTTGCATCCTCCCAGTAATAGTCCTATTTTCTGAATGTCCTGCAACAGTGATGTGCTGAAACTTACTGCCCAGTATTAAGAGGCGGACCCTTTGAGGAAGTGAGTCAGGAGAGGATTCATATTTTTAACATGGTTGGAAGAAACGACTGCAAGCCACTTTTGCCTTCTTTTCTACTCACTTGGGAGGACACTGCATTCACTTTTCTGTGCTGTCAAGATTCAGTAAAAAGGCTCTCATCAGACACCAAAGGTAGGATCTCCATCTTGAACTTTCCAGCTTCTGAATCTGTGGGAAATGAAGTTCTATTGATTATAACTTCAATTACCCAACCATGCTATCGTGTTAGGGTGTACAAATGGACTAAGACATATGTTGGCCTTTCAAGGAAAATGAACTTAAGTAATTTTGAGTATTTAATGAAAAGCGTTCATTATCTAACTGAATTTGAACTGAAAATAAGAGGCGGCATGAAACAATTATTTGTCTCTGGCAGTTTATGTATTGTTATTTGGACAAAGTCCTTCAGTGTATCATGTTTTATAGTATAAAATGTGTAGTTAGGTGATTGATAAACTAGTTACTTTTAAATTTTTATGGGTACTGAGGTTTTTCTTGGGTAACAAACTGTCTCCTATAAAGATTCACAATGGGATTAGAAGCAATTGGAGAGATGGCTTCTTTTGCCTTTCTTGCTTTTAAATCTAGATCACAAGCAGAGTTTGTTGGGTTTTCCATAAATGTTTTCAGGAGGAGAAAAAGAGGAGGACTTTAAGAAGACATCCTAGAATCTAAGTTAATACGCTCACAGAACAGCTGAGTAAGGACCCTAAAAACTGTACTCTTCTATAAAAGAAATGACATGTGAGACTTCTCAAAATTAACTTTTTTGTAGCTATGTAATTTAAATAAACATTTGTAACAATCCAAAGAGTATTTGTAACACAGCTTAAACTTGGTCATAACTACAAACTCTGTAATGTTGTAACTTGCACTTTTCCCTTTCTCCTCTCCCAAGATGTAGCATCTCTGAAAACCAAAACCTTTTTTACTGCAGTAATTATGAAAACCAGGAGACTAGGAACCATCAGAGGGGGAGTACAAGAGCTCCATCCCTAGAGATTCGTCTTTATTGGATTTATAAGGAAGACCTCTGTTATGGTTAATACATTGTGTCAACTTGCACAGTTTAGAAGTTGAACTGAGAGACTCAGCAGGGAGCCAGGGTTCTTACTTTGTAAATATCCTCATCCTGTGCAAAGGAGGGCAAGGAGATTTTGGGAGTGTTACACCCACCCTGAAGGAGGGGGTGGCCTGTGTACAATACAAGAGTAGAGAAGAGGCTTGCATTTTTGCTCTTTTGCTCTGGCTGCTGCCTTGAAGTGTTGCCCCTGAGCCTTGCCACCCTGCCTTGGACCCAGCTGATTATGGACTGAAATCTCCAGAAACTGTGAGCTAAATAAACCTTTCCTTGCTTCACTTTGGTGTCAGGTGTTTGTCTCAGCAAAGGAAAAAAGTAACCAAAACAACCTCCGAAAAGCTCTACTGTCAGTTCATTTCTGTTGGTCCTGAGTCAGAGTTTTCTCCATACAAACAACATATTTTTCTTCAGCCCTATGCCCAAGATATTTGTAAACAAATGAAAGTCAGCAGCAATATTATGGTTAATATTATAGGTACCTGTAATATTATAGGTACCTGTAATATTATAGATATAATGGTTAATATTATAGGTACCTGAAGCTCTGATGCTTAACAAGATGGTTTCAGAAACCTAAAGAAAAAAATGGCAAATGAGGTGTTCACACTATACTTTGAAAAGCACTAACATTGCTCTAAAAACCAAGAGGACCCTCCACGTAGGCAGAGTTGCATTCTTGCCAGAAAAGACAAGAGAAAGATGCTAAGGTCACACATGGGCGGTCTTGAAGGTGTGTGCTGGAAATGAATGGTAAAGTAGAATTGTGAACTTCAGATGGCGAATGAAAAATATGTGAACTGCTTTGGCAAAGACTGAAAGACTTCGAAGTCCAAGATATTTAAGGAAATTTCCGGACAGCTTTTTCTGATCATGACTAGATTTTGTATCGTCCAGCAGTTTGAAATCAGAATTTAAAAAAAGAGCAGAAGGAGAACCTCTTGTTAACCAGTCTATAGTATTCTCAGCTGGATCTATTTGTATCCATACCAATAATAGTCAATGTACATACGAGAAACATTCTGATTCAATATTACAAGAGTTAAGGCTTATGACAGAAGCAGTAGTACTGATAATGTTTTGTATTAAACTGTTCCTCTGCAAAAACTATGAAAAACAATTTAAATCAATGAATCATAACAAACTTAGAGTTTGTATTTGAGAAGCTTAGCAGGTACTTAGAGATCATAAATATCTATAAACCGCCATAAAGAAGCTTTGATCCAAAGTTGAAAGTGTTGATTAATCAAACTCATTTTTCTTTAAAAAAGGTCATTAATCAAAAATTATTTCCCTACTGTAAAAACATAAGATTTGCAGAAAAGGAGATGCTGAAGTTACAGGTCTGGATAGAAGAAAGGAAAGCTGAATACTCTTTTCCATTTTTACCAGCCAGTTGACCTGATTTTACTTTTTAAATTGTTTTTAGTGATATTCATTTCACTTCGAGTAACAAAACCTACGAAGCCCTGTATTTTAATGTAGAGTGATATAACACTGCAATACAAAATTGTAATTTATAGAAATTCCTGTTAAGTAAACCTAAAGACAGACTTGACTTATATATTTGTATATTTAAGTTAAAATATTTTACTGTATATGTCAAAAAACTTTCCGTCATGTTAAATGCTGGAACCTGACCCCAGTACTTTGATGTAATTGAAAATACTGATGCATAGTTTTTAATTCCAAACAACCCAAATTGCTAAATTCTTGAGGCTTTCACAACTTGAAGATTATTTCTATTGAGTGAAAAATCTGTAGTGATGTATGATTGAACAACAGACGCCAAAGAACTAGTGGAACTCTAATTTTATGTCTGCAAAATTAAGTCTATGAAAATATAAAAATAATTATCAGTGTGTATTTGCACAGTCAAATAAGTTGATAAGACTCTAGTTCACAAGTCAATTGACCTGATTTTAAAACATCAAATTACTAACAGGGAAAGAAACTTCTTTTCAGTCATTTAGGGACAGTATCTAAAGAGAAAATATACCCATGATCTCTGAATTGGTAAAAATCACTCTGTTTAATTCCCTCAAAGCATTGATTACACTGAAGGAAGATACATATGGCCTATTAGTTAAGCTGTTCTGAATTTTTGTTTAAATCTGAGCTCATGAAGATAAATGCATGTGTATTATTTCAGCTCTAGTGATTATGGAATGATAAATAGAAGTGTATATATCATGCTAATAAATTTAAAAGCACACTGGAAAATATACCTGAAGTTTAATAAAAATTTCTCTTTCACTTTTCTGAATAATCCACACTTGTCTATTTGTTTAGAACTTATGAAAAATAAAAGTTGAGTGTATCTAAATCTTTAACTCTTACTGGGGATCAAACTCACAACCTTGAGCTTGCCAGGCAGGTGCTTTGCTGATGAGCTATATCCTCTGCCCTAATATCTAAATCTTAACAATGGAATTAAAACAAGGAGACTATGTTATTTGCAAAACTTTGTTGTTTTTAAGATAAATCCAGATATTATTGGAAACAGATTGAAAATACAGTGATAATAGAGATCCATGCAGATGTGGGCATGCTGGAAAGTTTTCAGGGAAAGGACAAAAATTGTTGGACTTGACCACTCTCTAAATACAGGGCTTATACCTTGAATTTTCTTTCAATCTCGGAATTCTGTATTCCACAGAGATAATATTTTTTCATTTTGATTAAGTCAGAAACTAAATATTCTACTAAAATTTGTCTAGCTAGAGCTAACTTTGAGAAATCTATCTGTTATGAGGAAAGAAGCTGTTAAATCTTATAATAGAGACAATAGAGTATTTATAGGAAGTTACATAAATAAAATGAAAATAAAAAGTGGCATTTTGCAGAAGGGAAAATGAAAATAATGATTTTTCTTTCTGAATGTACTAGTGCCAATTTAAATGCTTGTTGCCCATCTCATCTGAAAATACTGAAGTTGTATCTAAAATTAAATTTAGATACAAAGGAGATTTAGCCAAGTTAAATAACTCTCCTAGATCACAAATGTTAGAAACATCTGAAAACAAGCTTTTCTGAGTCTCTGCCTCACATTCTCTGTTTTCCATAGTTTTAAAGTCATACAATTATAATAATATTTACTATCAAAACAGAAAAATACATGCCAGTATTTCTGCGTGCATTATTTCAATAATTTTCATAACAGCATCTGTGGTATATGTCTTGGAAAGTCATCAGTTGTTCTGTATGCCTGAATTCTAGTGCCTGAATTCTTATGATACCATCTAGCTTTTCTAATAACCTAAAGGTATGCTAAATCTGGTATTCTACTTTATCTAAATATCTTTTCCAGTAAAATTATATGGAATATTTATACTGGAAATCTGTGTGATCAGCATGTCTAGAGCAGTTGCTACATGCATAGCCTTGCAATGGGTTCAGTTTATTACTTTTATTTGCTTTTCTCTCTGTGTGTCATAGAAAACTATGTCATTAGGTTGATTTTAAGTTTTTTAGCATTTCTGGTGCCAAATAGATTAGTATGGTGCAGAATATGAGTAGGAAGAGAAGGAAGAATCCCACAAGCAAGAAATTTATAGGCTTGTAAAGTTGGGCAAATACAAATATATCCCTTACTTCAGAAATTACACTCCTTCAGGAAATTATTTTTCTCTAGGTTAAAAGTTACAATTAAAATCTTATCATACTTACTGACCAGCTATATGTCTGAAACTTGAGAACTAACAGACAGTCTTATACAGTAGTTTGATGGACTATCAGTTGAACTATAAGTAAACATGGTAGTAGTTTCATAGTTATTAAATTTGACTCATTGATTGAAGAAGATGATGCCTACTGAGCTTGGTTTTAAAACAATGAAAAAAAAATGTCTAACGAGAAAGAGCTGAAGAGAATTTTCAAATTTGGACCAACATGTGTAGTTATGGCTTGGCATTCAAAAGTGTACATTACAATCTGGAAAAAGAAAGAGACTAGTGTTGTTTATTGTCTGGAAAGAAAGACTGGAAAAAGAGCATGAAATCTTGAATGTTGTGTTATGAAATTTGGACTATATTTTAGAGCTAAAAAAGTATTTTTGTCAGAGTGGAGTAACTTAAATAAATATTTGTGTTAAGCATAAAGATAGAAAAGTTGGAGGCAGAGAGACTAAATGAGAACTTCTGTAAGAGAACTGGTGGGAGAAAATGAAGACTTAAATTGTCTAAGAGCATCTGAAAAGAGGACAAGTGGGTGGCAACTGAATGTCTGGGTCTGGGTCTGGGAGAAAATGCAGGAATTCTCTTTGTGATGGATGAGTGTGTGCAATGATCTATGAAACATCGACTTTCAAATCTCAGAGGTTCAAGGACAGAAAAGTAAATATTTACAAGTGCATATGGTAAAAAAATAATCAGAACTAAATTAATAAATAGGCAAAAGCTGGAAGCCTTTGCAGAGTAGCTAAAAAAAGCACCAGCTCCAGAAACAAAGAATTTTAGGGAGGAATGGAGAGAGATCGTTATAGAACAGCTCAGGACATTCCATTACTGACTCTTCCATTCTTTTACACAATATCGAAAAAAACTTTTTCTAACATTCATCCTAATTTGCTTTGCTCCTCAGTACAAACAGTTGTTCCATGTAGTATTTTCCATTACTAACCTAAGAATAAAATATGCTAATTATTCAGTGTTTTAATCATTGCTTTCTACAGTGAGACTATGCTTTCCTTCTTTTCTTAGGTAGGCTATTTCCAGTTTCAGTTGAAGTTGTGTCTCCAGCATTAGAATATTTTTTAATTCATACAGATCTGTCTTTAACTTTGTCTAATCTACATAGTTTACTATTACCTAATATTTCCTGGTTGGTTGACTGAATGTTTGCAATGTACTTTAACCTCCATTATAATTTGAATCTCCTTGGAGATCAGAGATGCTTTTTTCTTGAACAATCCACAGTACAATGTTATGAAAATAATGAGGATTCTTTAAATCTTTGTTCAATTCAAATGCATCGTGACCTTTTAGAGTTCAACATTGGTGTCTATCATTCGTATTTTCTTTTAAAGCATAATGTTAAGAGAACTACATCAGACACATGAGAATATCACAATTTCTCCTATAGGACAAATCCAAAATATAAATAAAGAGCAAAATAAAAGATAATGTAGGAAGAAGGAAGATAGAGCTTTCTTAAATGGGAAAGAGGGTCAAAAGATGGAGGAGGGGAGAGAGGAGATGGTAAGGAGCAGATGATAAAAATCCTAAGCAGGTAGCCATTGTTGATTTCCTATTATCTTGGACTGAAGTCCTGCATCACTTTCATTGTTTTGTTTTAATTGGTTTTATTCTGTTTTGATTTGTTTGATTTTATTATGTCTGATGGTATGGGCAGCTATTATGAAGATAACAAGAGATATGGTAGCCATTGTTGATTTCTTATTGTCTCATTTTGAAGTCCTGTATCACTTTCATTGTTTGGTTTTGATTGGCTTTATTCTGTTTAATTTTGTTTGGTTTTATTCTCTTTAAAAAAATCCTATATGTGTTGTGTCAGATATTGATTCTCCACAAGGAATAGAATTACTATGTACTGCAAAAATGTACTGCTAAAAGTATAAAAAAAAATAAAATATTGTTCTACAAAAGCAGAAACAAACTATCTGGGCTGTGGTGTGATATATAGAAACTATTCTAATCCAGTCTCAGTCAAGTGTGGAAGTAGATAGTGAAATTCTCAAAGGAAGTAGGTGGTCTAAGAAACAATCCTTCTACTGGAAAAGAAAGTAGTTGTAGAACATACTGCTTTCTAAATTCTTAAATGGTTTGTGATCATATTTCTCCATTTTCAGCCTGGGCTAAACCAGAACAAATGAGATTATCCTGAAGTTTTGAGGATGTTGGACATAAAATAGTATTTCTATACAAAAAGACTTTAAGCTCTAAGACAATGAAGAAAGAAAGGATGAGAACTCATTGGTTTCCCATCTGTCTGAGGTGGCCTGTCTTTCAGAGTCATTTTGAATTGTTGTTTGATTTTTCTAGATCCTTAAAACTCTAACCTATTTGATCTAAAAACCCCAATATTCAACTTTTTTCCAGATTTTATTATACTTAATTATAATTAAATCTTGTAAGATCATTTTTCATTGCTAAGTTCAAAAACGTGTTGGTAGAATTTACTTAAAATTAAACCAGTAAAATGGATAAGCAGCTGACTTCCTTACCCCATTTGGCCCCCAAAATGCTTTATGAAACTCCTCTTTCTCTTGGCAGTTCAGAACTTCCTGTTCTGGTCCTGGTGAGAAGTTTTACTGCTTACATCTTTTGGGAATGCTGTAAAGAAAAATGAAGCTGTGACTGTAAAACACTAGAAAAGTTTAAAGTACTCTATAAATATAAAATAATGACTAACTTAATTGTAGAGATTCCAAGTGGAAAAGTTACTCAAATGTTTTAGTACCTAAAGGAAAATTTGACAAAGTTGGTTTTCCCGGAAAAAAAAAATCTTGAGTTTTCCTAATATTTCCTTTTCTCTATCCTTTAAGTGGAGAGCATGTTCTGTAATGTTTCCAATCATTGTGAGATAATTGAATAATTGCTAAAAAACAAAAACAAAACAAAACAAAAAAACCTATGGAAGGGAGAAATGTGCATAATTTATCTTAGGGTTTTTATTTACAATATGTTAAACTCTTTCTGACTGTGACTGATATGCAGTAGCTTTGCCTCAGGATAAGAAGGAAAATTTGTGCTTATAAAAATCAAAATAAAGTAAAATACTCACCTTTGAACAAAAATAAAGATTTAACGAATGTACCAAGTTGGGTTAGCTAGCATTAGTGTATTACTTTCCCAATTATTCTATTTTATGCGTCCCTCTAACTGAGCAAAGCTATGAAGGGCTCACATGTTTTATGATTTGGGGATCATCCTAGTCTCTCTCAGCCTCTCGCTGCCTGTGGGTCATCAGCGATCCTCAGTGGCTGCTAGCCCTCCAGCATCCGGGACCAAACAACTCTCTGCAGCTACTGGAATCGTGCAAGGACCTGATCACTTCAGCAGTCCTAACACGTACTCGAGACCTCATTTCCTCCCTGAACGCTTGCTGTGAGGGGACTTGAGCGCTTGACTTTAGCAGCTCCAGGGTTTGCCTGAGTTTGACTTTCCCTCTGTCCCTGGGGAGCCATCTTCCTGACGAATTTGCTCAGCTGGTTCCTTGTTAGTGCTTAATTGGGGCATTGCGGCTGATGTTGGCAAGGACGCCAGAGGCGCCTGATTGCCACCACTGCCAGAGCTTCCCAGCCGCCTCTAGCTCATGATCTTGCTGCACCTGCCCTATTACTCTTGCCTTTTGGAAAACGGCCCGAAGTGTGGCTAGTCAAGCCCGGGAAGGGTTTATTGCCCTCTAGTCCCCTCAGTGAATGATTTGCTTTATGACTACATTCTCTTGAAGGATCACTGAATTTTATGTGAGAGATTCAGAATGCCAGCAATGTAGAGCAGAAAACCCCCAGTCAGCCATTCTTGAAGTCTAATGTTTGATTATGGTTGGTCTTGGAGTAAACCAGATAAATTTTGCCCTGCACATTAGTGGGGTATGTTTGATGAGAAGACATTGATGAGTGGACTGCTCATAATTTCAATTGCCGATAGTACGAGGCTCCACTGCATTTCAAAACTGGGGAATGGTTAGTGCTAAATGGATACTCAGAGTCTCAGCCCTCTGCCTGTACTGTTGTCCATTTCACCCACACTGACTTCTCCTTCCTCCAGAGAAGTTTGACCTCTTATCAAACTCTTAGATATGAAACAATTGTTTCAGTTTTTTTTTAATTAAAAATACCCTGCATTTAGCAAGCAAAAGCAATTGCTACAAATTTACCCTAGCAGAAGAGTTAAGTAATTGTCCAAGGGAGGTGTATTTCCATCCTTACTTTGAGGAGCATGTAACCATTCACTAGTTGCTTGGTTAAACAATTCTTCCTTTTAAATTTTGGAACAACTGTGAAACCTAAGTCTTTCTCCTGGGCATTAAGCATTCAGTACAGGTTCAGCATTTTGATAATGTCTTGAACCAATACAGTATCGACCCCTGTGCCTAGATATAGAAAACTACATTTTGATTTAGCTAATTTCTACTTCCATGCAATTAGAACTTTACACAAATATCACATATCAAATGATGGTAGAAAATTATTTTCCCCTTATAGAATGTAATAAAGCATTAAAGGCATGGTCTAACATTATGCAAGACCTCAAATACCTACAGGGGCAGGCAGTCAAAGGAAAAAGAAAATGTGCCCAGCTA
>RJWT010008803.1:0-25834 GCA_004365215.1 Cuniculus paca | reverse complement strand
GCATCCCCTCGGTGGGACCTCAGCTGGCTTCATTCGTGACTGTTCCACGAGTCCCTGGGGTGGCCTGGTTGTAGGTGATGCCTAAAAACGGCTCTGAGAGACGGTGGAGCCAAGAGCCAGGTGTCGGGGGCCACGGGGAAGGGCAGCACTGTGCTCATGGTACTGACTGCTGTCACCATCAAAAAGTGTTTGGGGCTTTCACCTCCCCGAGACCCATCCCGCTCATTACACAGCATCACGGAAATGGTGTCTTTAGTAAATCCTAGCACCGTCACTGTCGTTGCCGCTGCTCTCGCTGTTACTCCAGTAAGCTCACCGGGACTTCTGCCTCAGGTGTCCCCTTATGAGGATGAGCCTTGCCGCCCCTGCAGCTGTGACCCCGTGGGCTCCCTCAGCTCGGACTGCGTGAAGGATGACCTCCAGTCCAACTTGCACCACGGTACGCACCTGCTTCATTTCTCTACTTCCGATTTCCTTTTTTTGGTGGAAGATTTGTACCTGCTGGAATTGTTACCGTTGTGCGGCAGTTTGGCGAGACGATTCTTTTGTTCAGGAAAACTGTAGCGGGCCCCTTGGCCTGTGTTGGGGTGTTTTCTGGACCCCCAGGAGGTGTATTTGACCAGCATGGTCAGATCTTGCTCACTGGCAACGCAAAGCGAACAGGTGCATGAGTATAACTCTGGGAAGCAGAGCGCTTCGGACACAGCAAAATCAGAGCTCATGATGGAAGGGAGGTGGGTGCGTAGGTGATAGTGTTGGGGTGACAAGATGACATGTGGGGAGCTAATCACTGAGTGTTTGAGGTCAGAGGCAACAGGGCTTATAGAGAACCCTTTCCCATCCTCATCGCAGTCCAGCAGGGTTTATATTTGTAATCCCAAGGAGAAGTTACTGGAATTCTAGTACTAGAGTTAATTACAATCCACCACTTCCAGTGCAACCCAAGGCGAGAATAAAGACACTAAGACATACATACAGTTACAGGGAGCCAAGGGTCCTGAGTCCAGCCAAGAAGGTGTTCACCAGGACCAAGGCCTTGCCCTGGGCCCTACCCAGGTTTTATTAATTCTTCATGAGGGGAGTGGCTTGGGGCGAGTGACAGTGAGAGTGGTGGGAAATACATGACTGTCATAACTACTGTGAGCTGGGCTAGGTAGGAGGTCTGAGATCACCTCTGCGATATGCAGAGGGCAAGAAATGCAAAAGAGCAATCTGCATAACCACTGAGATAACATCTAATAATTTGGGGTTGGTGCTTCAGTTCTGATGTACAATCCTGTTTGCCCTGGGAAGTCACAGCCTCTTTCTCGAGGCTTGGTCCCAGCTGACAGTGTGGAGCACGGCTCTCCATCCGCCCAGCTCAACCACGTTATTTGGGGAGTCACCGGGCGGGGTCACACTGACCTGTCCCTTGCTTCAGAGATCACACATCAGCTCCTCAGCCAGCCTAATTCACATTGCTCAAAGCCAAGTGAAGGGACAAAGAAATGGCCTGGCCAGCTCTGTACGTCGCAGTCCATGGAGACAGGGCCGAGTTTATCCAAATGGAGATGTTCTTCTCCTCAAGGAGAGGCGCCTGGGCGGGTCCCACGAGGCTCAGCGAAAGCCGTGTGCAGAACGCAGTAAATAGCAGTTGCCCCTTGGAGCGCTTCAGGGGTCTGGCAGGGTTTTAGCACACATCACCCCACCAAGCAAGCGGATCTTCCAGCTGGCTGTGGGAACCTGTGACCTTCCGGAGCAGGTCGCATCTGTGCAAAGACGTCTGTGAGCCCAGCCGGTGGCAGTGGAAGCGGCTGTGGGCTGGTGAGGCGGGAGTGTGAATGTGGGTGCTCCCGCCAGGGAGGGTAAGGGTCCAGCTGGACTGAGCGTCCTGCCCGCGCTGCCGCAGGACGAGGTGCTGCTGCTGCTGCTCCCGGTGACAGCGACCTTGGACTGGGTTCACTTAAAAAAAGAAAGGCACCGCCCCAGCTTTTCAGCCATAGCAGATAGGAGTTTTGAACCCATCTTATGGACAAGGAAGCTGTAGCTCGGAGCAGCAAAGAAGCAGGGCCGGGTCGCACAGCTGGTAAGGTTCAGAGCTGGCTTTCAAAACAGAGATGGTGCTGTTGATCGCCACAGTTCATCTGCCTCTGTGCCTTATTTAAAAACTGTTTTACAGCTTACTATATCCCCAGCTTTTTTTGTTTTGTTTTGTTTTGTTTTAGTTTTTATGTGGAGATAGGGCTTTGCTATGTTGCTGAGCTGCCCAGACTGGGCTTAAATTTGCAATCTTCCTGCCTCGGCTTCCCCACGTGCTGGGATTACAGAGGCCTGCTGCTATGCCCAGCTTGTCTATAAGTTTCTACCATTCTCCCATTTAAATGATGTCACCGCAGTCCAGTAGTTCATCAGCCGGGGAAGACGCTGCCCATGAGCAGTCAGCCCCCTTCTGCCTGCACCCGCACCCCTGTCTGGAGCCAGGCAGTGAATGATTACTCTCTGCACAGCCTTGCTGTCCTGGACGCTTCTGGGAAGCTGGGGCCATCTGTTAAGTGGTCTTCCATGTGACTGGCTTCTCTCACTCCCTGCAGTGTTTCCCAGTGTCCAATATTTCATGGCTTTCTATGGCTGAAGCGTGTTCCACTGGCAGCCTCTCACATCTCAGATCTCTGTTCCATGGCCGAGGAATACTTGGCTGTCAGGAATAATGCTGCTGTGAACATTTGTGTATGAGGTTTTGTGGACGCATATTTTCATTTTTGTGGGCATTCACTTGGCAGTAAAACTTTTGTATCCCATGGCAACTCTCTATGTAATGTTTTTCTTTCTTAGGGACAGGGCCTCACTGTGTTGTTCAGGCTGGCCTTAAAGTCACTGTTTAGCTCAGACTGGCCTCAAACTCACTGCCCGCCTCCTGCCTCAGCCTCCCTTACATACCAGTTAGAAGTGCTAGTGTGTTTTTCAAGGCTATTGTGCCACGTCTCACTACCACCAGTCGCTGTGAGGTTCTTCTCTTGTTTTTTTGTTTTTCTTCTTTAAACCAAGACCTGGCGTTGTGGTCCACACCCTGCCTGCCTCGGTGAATAACCACGCTGTGACTGCAAGTGAAGCCGGCCTGCGTTTGCTTTTACCCTCTCTCACCTGCTGTCGGGTCTTTGTCCCCAGGGCTCTGGCCAGGGCAGTGTCCCTGTAAAGAAGGTTACGGAGGAGAGAGGTGCGACCGCTGCCAGTTTGGCTACAAGGGTTTCCCGAGCTGCGTGCGCTGTGACTGCAGCCCGGCGGGCAGCGTGAACGACGACCCGTGTGCCGAGCCGTGTGTCTGCAAGGTCGGTGTGGTGGCAGATGCTGCTGTCTTGTGGGTTCTAGAGCAGACACGAGCTCGCTGTTGTGGACCATCCGTCCTTGCAGGGAGAGTTAGCAGGCCTGGCCCCAGCAAGCCTGGCGTCCTGGCCAGTGGCCCTGCGACATGTCCTTCGACCCAGAGGCCACTTGGCTTTGTGCTTTGGTTTTTCTGGGCAACGGCCGTCTGTTCCAGGTGCCTTTCTGTGACTCCGTAGGTGAAACCCAGCCCTGCGTGCCACGCCTTTGACCTTGGCTCCGCTCTCCCCTGACCTTCTTCCCCAGCACGGTGTCTGGAGCAGAACTGGGTCACTCCCAGATTTCCAGGGACACTAGCGCAGTGTAGGTCTGCTAGCTGGGATCTCTGTTAGGAGCAACAAGAGTACGACGTGCATTCCTGGGCGCCAGGGAAGGCTATGTTTGGCCAGGTGACGTAAATAACGATTTCCCTGGAATTCTCCGGATGGCTCACTGTACCTTCGAGCTTACTCCCACCCACACAGAGCCTGGGGGCGTGTTTACGTGACTGGCAATAATCCTGAGTATTTGGGAGTTAGCAAGCACACTTATGTAGCCCCCTGGAGATTTTTGAATGCTTCTATGATGACCAAAAATGGAAAATTTAAGGCAGAGTGAAACACTCCATTTAAACGTAGCGACCAAGTTCTAAGATTCTTGGTCTTGTTCTTGGCTATAAAAATGAAATAATATTTTCCAGCTGTCTGTGCTGGGAATATTGACTGCACCAGCTTCCTGTGTACCCTGAGTGTTTATTTACCGCCCGTGTGGCTTGCCACCCCCCTTCTTGTCCCTATCGCGTGAATGTCCCCTGTTTTGGTCTGGCTTCCCTGCTAACGTCTTCTGGTAACTTGCAGGACAACGTTGAGGGGGAAGCCTGCAATCGCTGCAAGCCAGGGTTCTACAACCTGCAGGAGAAGAACCCCCAGGGCTGCTCTGAGTGCTTCTGCTTCGGAGTCTCTGGTGTCTGCAACAGCCTTTCCTGGCCGCTTGGGCAGGTGGGTGGTGCCCTGTGCTCACCGAGTCTCAGGGACAGTGCCTCTGCGGAGCTCTCTGTGCCGATTCCAGGCGATGAGGCTGCCCTGACCCTGAAAACGCCACTCTCATCCCTTTAGAACCGTGTCTGCCTGGGTCAGAGAGACTCAGTCCATTCTTGCGAGTCTCCCTAAACTTTCTGAGTTGCATGTTTGTTCCCACGTAACCTTTCCCACTACACGAGCAGGCGGATGTGGGCTGGCAGGATGCATCCTGTTTCCGGCAGGTGGAGGGTTCAGCTCCCACCCGCCTGCCCCTTGGGGCTCTAGCAGGAGGCGTGCAGGACCTGAGAATCTAAGAGGCTGGGGGTGGGGAGGGCAGGTAGATTGGGTGTTCAGGGTAGGAAGTGCTTTGGGGATGGAAGTGGGGGTACCTGAGTTCCAGAGGTGGCCAATGGCGCCAAGGGGAGGAGCCAACACGTGACGACAGCTGGAGGATGGGGAGAAGCCCTGGGCATGGGGCTGACCCTCTGGTGACCACTGTGGCCACCACAGGGTAGGGGAGGGTTGGTTAGGAGCACCTTGTCTGAAGTTGTTACACATTTTTCAGCATTTGGGTAAAAAACAGAGGAAGGGGGAGTCAGAGTTTACAAAGATGTTTTATTCACTGCATGTATAAGTTTGAGATGCTGTGGACCAGGAGTATTTTGGGCTTCAGATTTTTTTCAGATGTTGGGATGTTTGCATATACACAATGAGATTATCTCAGAGGTGGAACTCAAGATTAAATTCCAAATTCATTGACTTTCCACATGTACCTTATGCACACAGCCTGAAGGTAATTTTATATAGTATTTTCTGTGTGCCTGTATTTTGACCTAAACTTATCACATGAGCGCTGGTGTGGAATTTTCCAGTTGGGGTATTGTGCTGGTGCTCAAAATGTTTTGATTTTTGGAACATGTGTTGGTTACTTTTCTCATTGCTGAGACAAAATACCTGATGCCCAAAATTGAGGGATGAAAGTTTGTTTAGCTCACGGTTTGTGGAGGTTTCAATCTGTAATTAGCTGGCTCCAAGGCAGGGTGGTGTGGTAGAGGAGCAACAGTTCATGGCAGTGGCAGATACCAAAAGCAACAAGAGCAAAAAGGGGAAGAGTGTGAGAGAGGACTGTTTCTGTCCCTGATATTGTATATAGGCCACCTGCCCTAGGGTGGGTGTAGCACTCACACCCACAATCCCAGCATTGGACCATGAATCAATCACAGACTCTTAGCCTGACCCCATGACTGTCTGTGGCTTTTGGGGGACACCCAGGCACAAACCATAACAGAACACTTGGAGATTATGTAATCTGCTACAGTCTTTATGGCTTTGCTTTTTTATTTGTGTAGAGCTGATTTGGCTTTGAGGTATGTGTGACTTGTTCCCAGGTTCTCTTGGAAGGGTCATATGTTGTGCAGTTTGGTAGCAATAATTGTTTTAACTTCATCCCTAGCTAAGCTTAGCAAATCTGCCTTTCCATCATGAAGATATTTGCACAAGACTGAATGAAACCCAAGGTGACCTCAATTTCATGTCATAAAATTCTTGGATTCTCTTGAAGGTGAACGACATGTCCGGATGGCTGGTCACAGACTTGGTCAGTGGCAGGAAGATCACGTCCCAGCAGGAGGCAGTGAGCGGGCACCATCCAATCAGCATCAGCCATGCAGAGGTGACCCAGAGGCTGGGCGCCAGGTATTACTGGTCAGCCCCCAAGGCCTACCTGGGAAACAAGGTACATGCATGTTGGGGGAGAGACTCAGTGACAGACATCACAGAGTATTTATGAAGAATGTCACAGCCTTTAACTTAGACATGCCACTTGGGGTCTGTGCGGTTGGGTGCTTGACTAGAGCCCTCATCTCCTAAAACAAGGGTGCAGCAAAGGCTCAAATAAAAGAGAAGTAGTTTGGTTTTGGGGTCCTGTCTTGGAGCTAAGACAAAGACTTCTCTGGATGGCCAGTATTTATTGAATTTTCGGCAAATTTAGGGAGTATATGGAACAATGAAGGGAATAGCTGAGGTAAGGTGGGAGACTGAGCAAGGCCTTGAGAAGTTAGAACTAAGACAGTCTTTGTCCTGAGGCAGTAGATCTTGCTGACTGGGAGAACTGACTTATCTCTCAGGTTGGCAGTTTATAGCCCTGGAATTGGAGTGAGAGCCAGATGTCCTCAGGGGTGGCCTTATCTTGCCCTCAGAGGTGTCACAGTGTCGCCGATCAGCACAGGTCTCTACTGTGACGGTTGGTATGGAGACTTATATTTGCTACATACCAGACGCCAGCTCTTTGGGCAAGTCCCGTACGCCTGGGACAGACTCATAAGTGCATGTAGAAACCCAGCTGATTAATTCTGAAGCCTGCTCAGCACCACTTCACAGCGGTCTCCGTCACTGCACAGTCCTTGTTTGGCTTTTGATCGCATCTTCCCGACAGGGGCTTGTGTTCTGTGTCCAGTTCCTGAGTAGTCTGCGGTGTGAGGCCCTAATCCTCCTACTTCCCTTCCCTGGGCCCCTGGATCATGTGGACCTCTGTGATGTGTCTGTGCCATTCCCACTTGACTCTGTGTGGAGGGAAGACACACAGCCTTGTTCCCACCATGGGACCGAGATGTCTCAGTACCAGGAGAGGGCATTGCTCGTGTGGAGTTTGCAGACAGGAGCCAGCAGGACACCTACTGTTTCAGTTGTAACAGAATGCCAAAAAAGAAAGAAAGAGGGAAGGAAGGAAGGAAGGAAGGAAGGAAGGAAAGAAGGAAGGAAGGAAAAAAAGAGAGAGAAAGAAAGAAAGAAAGAAAGAAAGAAAGAAAGAAAGAAAGAAAGAAAGAGAGAGAAAGATGCCAAGTGATAACCTACATGGAAAGCTGTTTTCTTTGCTGACAGGTTCCCATTCCCCCTCACAATTTCTTATGCCCCTTCCCTCCAGATTCTGATTGGTCAGGAAATGTATTTGGGGGAACCATCTCAGTACTGCCACTCCCTACTCACTTGGGGGTTTGGTGTGTTTTAAGCTGACCGTGTGCTTTTGTGATAATGTGATTGTGTAGCCTGCTCGGTCAGTTTCCAGTTAATGTGATGATTGTATTTTCTAAGGAGTGCGTGTCCTCAAAGTGTACTTATTTTTTTAAAGTGATTTTCCCATTGAATTATAATTGTAGACCATATACTCCATAATGTGATCTTATCACCAAAAAGTTCAATGAATTTTTTTTTCTTGAAATCTTTGTGTCCAGTTTTAGGATCACAGGTTTGTGTTGCGAGCGTTCTATCATGATTCAGTCGTTGGGGAGAAAATCTCTCTTTGACACTAAAAGGATGTCTGAGATACTTCCTTTAACTGGCAGCTCCAGTGTGGCGCTTTCTATTAAGTAGGGCAGTGCAGTCAGTGTGTTTAGATTGCAGCTGTGGATCAGACTTCCCACCCCCGAAATTATTTAGGTAAAATAAATGTGTCATTACCGGAAGTTTAGAGTCATTTTCACTGGGTCTCCCAGAAAGAATGTGCATTTCTTCTGTGCATGTTCTTCAGGGATATTCTGTATTTCAGATTAAACAAACTGTGTCATATGCTGTTTGTTGCCTTCCCTGTGAATTTCTAGCAGCCTGGTATTTCCGGGTGGGCTCTAGCAACCTCTTTTGCTGTCTCAGGGTTAGGACCCCCCACCCCCATCCTCACGTTCATGTCATCTTTCCAGCTGACTGCCTTTGGTGGGTTCCTGAAATACACTGTGTCCTACAACATTCCAGTGGAGACAGTGGACAGTGACCTCGTGTCTCACCCTGATGTCATCCTCAAGGTGAGTGCTTTTGCATTGCTTTGGCTGTGGAGCTGAGGGTTTGTGGGGGTGATAGCCTGCTGACTGAAAGTGGCCGGGTGGCCAGTCTGCAGTGACTTCTTGTCTAGACACCACCCGGACTGTGTGGGTGCTGGAATCTGTCCTGGGCTCCATCTGGAGTTGGCTGAAGAGAGACAGCAAGCAAGGCTCGCCCTGCCCTCCCAGGGCTCTGACCTTGAGACTGCCCTTGGGCCTTTGCTGTCCCTGTCTTCCCTCCTGCCATTGGGGTCCCTGATGGATGGATTAGGCAGACCGACAGTGAGGGGACTGGAGATGTGTCTCCACCTGTCCGCTCCCTGAATCCTCTCTTTTTGTGGGGAAAAACCCAGCTCAGCCTCAGCCAGGGTTTGGGGCACATTTAGGCTCTTCCCGCTAGTGTCCTTTCACCCTAAGTACCTCTGGGTCCACATTTGTTAAGAATGATTCCAGGAAAAGCTGAAGGTGTCATTACTGATTTTTTGCACCTTTATTGTGCAAGGATTAAGGATGCCAAGCCAGATGTAGTAGTGCACACCTATAACCCAGCCTTCCGGGAGGCTGAGGCAGGAGGATAGCATGTTTGAGCCTAGCCTGGGCTCAAAATAAAAATTTAAAAAGGGCTGAGGGTGTCGCTCAGTGCAAAGGCTCTGGGCTCAATCTCCCGTACTGAAATAAACAGTAGAGGAGATTAAGGGTGTCAGACAGGCAGCTGGTGAAAACTGGGCGAGTGGACGCCTCTTCCCAGAGCAGCCAGGAGCCCAGCATCGGGTTCACACTCAGAGCCTCTGTGGGGGATCCAGGCACACAGTTTTTCTCCGGTCTTTCTGGACCAAGCGCTTTATAGTACCAGTTAGCTGCAAGAACCTGGGCATCGATGGAAACTGTGCTGCTTGATGCACAGTTTGATGATATTTTGTTGATCATTCAACGGAGTTACAAATGCCTTCCCTCTTTTGTTGAACGCTAGGGAAACGGACTCACATTAAGCACACGGGCAGAGGGTCTCTCTTTGCAACCCTATGAAGAGTACTACAAGGTGGTGAGGCTCCTGCCGGAGAACTTCCAGGAGTACAGCACGGAGAGAGAGATTGACCGTGACCAGCTGATGACCGTGCTGGCCAACCTGACCCATCTCCTCATCAGAGCCAACTATAATTCCGAAAAGACGGCTCTTTACAGGTGCACATTCAAAGGGAGGGGGACTTCAGCCAAGGGACTGCAGCGTTATGGTACATTTCAGCCTTGCTGTGTTTCACGGCTGTCGAATTGAGGACATGGTTAAAGGAACTAGCTCTAGCAAGTTGCTTGTGCACACACCTAGGTCCTTTGAAGATCGAAGACTAGTTGCTCACTGCAAATGCGCCCAGTAGGAGGCAGTCTTGACTTCCAGTTCAGACACTCCCTGGTGTTCCCAAGGAAAGCTTGAAGAGTTCTTGAGTGTCCAAACTATGTGGGATCCAGTTCTCTAGCTCTTAATGTTAATAGACTTAGTTTTGCAATGTTATTTGAGCAAATGTGTCTACCCTTAGTCATGTCATTACTTTGAAGAGGCCAGTTTCTGCACTACCCAGCCAAGCATAAACATTGGATGCTACTAACGCAAACAAAATCTGTTTAAGGATCATGTCTGCATTTTTCAATAAGATGACTCAATGGATGAATGGGTGTGGAGTGCTTCAACTCCAGATAGGCAATCTACTGGCAATAGCACATCTTTGCAATGAACAATGGAGACATTTCCAGGGACTCATGATTGCTGGCTGCCTGGGAGATTTTGTTGGGGAAATCTTCAGTTACTTACAAACATCACATGAGCATTTTGTTTGAATTAAATCCTTTTTTAAACCATCTGCATGGACGTGAGCGGTGTCACTTGCAATCACAAACTCTTGTCTCTCTGTAGGCTGGATTCTGTCTCTCTGGATATCGCAAGCCCCAATGCTATAGACTTGACAGTCGCCACTGACGTGGAACACTGCGAATGTCCCCAGGGCTACATGGGGACCTCCTGTGAGGTAATGCCTGCCCCTCTGTCTTCCTGCTTTGTTCTTTGATGAGGGAAAAGAGTGCACTGAACCTGACGTAATGATGAGTATTTAGAAACCCACTGCTTGCTTTAGACTTCATTGGATTGCATGGATACTGGAGATCACGTTGTTTAAAGAAGTTAGATTCTTGTGCCAGGAGTGGGCTGGAGCCCGGGAAGATTTCATGGGGCTCTCTTGCCTTAGCCCACAGGAAGTTTGCAATATCCATGTCAGACTCTGCGTTTCTAAGCAGAAGTGAACTCTGCCATTTGAACATTTATGGTCACCTATATCAGACCAGCTGGCTTTGGGCAAGCCAGGCCCATTTGGAGACCTTTATATGCCTGGACTATTTTACTTCTTGAGGTGGTAGACTGTGCCTTACATAGGAACTACAGATTTTGCATCTGTGGATTAAACCAACTGCAGATCAGATATCTTCCAGAAAAGAAAACACTGCACCTGTATAAATTTACTGACATTTTTCTTCTCATTATTCTCTGAATAGTATAGCTGGATAGACGTCTACCTAGCCTTGATGTGGTATTAGGTATTATAAGATTTAAGGTAAGTAGGAGAATCGTATAGGTTCTATGCAAATACTATGCCATTTTACATAAGGGACTTGAATAGCAAGGATTTTGATGTCCCTTGGGGCCCCAGAACCCCTCATGCATGGATGCCGAGAGATGACTGTCTAGGAAAATGCACTTCCACCCACCAGTGAAAGTGCTGAAATTATTTGGATGTAAGTACTAGAAATCACCATCTCCTACGGGGAATGTCCTGTGAGTGTGACAGCACCGTAAGCTGTGTGCACGCGTTCCCCATGTCAGTCCTAACAGCCGTGGTGGCTGCTCAGTCCAGACACTTCCTCTTCCAAAGGTTACGAAACTGAGGCACAGTGAGATTCAGGACCTTGACCTTGGCCCCACAGCCGGGAAGGGGTTGTATTGAAACTTGACCTCCATCCAGCTGTGGAGCGCCATGTGGTCCCACCTCCCGCAGGTTCCTGACTGACTGTGATGATGAGCGTTTGTCATTGCTGTCATTTCGTGGCCTTCATTTTTATGAAGCAGGAAAATTTCATCTATAATCTGCTTCTGTGAACCATTACCAATCATTAGATCTGTGGTTACTAAAAAAAAAAGTTGGCCTAATATCTCAGGGTGTAGATATTTAATTGAATAATTCCATTTTAAATATTTTGCAGTTTATAGATTTATTCACTTTGTATTTTGGAAATGACAACTCTTCTGAGGTTTCCACCATGGGTGTTTAAACCCAGCAAAATTCGCAGGTTCTAAGCATTGTGCACATAATATGTAATTGGCAAATGGCCCAAACCCACCCCATCCTGGATACAGGCACACAGAGGGAGGAGGAAACCTAGACCTGGAAGCCAGGCCAGCTAGGCCAGGAGGAAGCAGCTGTCACTAGATCCCTGCGAGGCTGCTGGGCTTTGAGAGAAACAGGGCTACTGGGCAGAACTGCTGGACTCCAGCAAGTGTGAGGAGCTGGACCCAGTCATGCCTCGGTGCGCGTGATGTCATGTCCCTTATGACTATTTTATAACCCAGGCACACTTCATGTCACCTCCAGGTGACTCGGGATACACAGTGCCATCACATGCTGTCTGAGTCGTGGTTCTCCTGCATTGTTTAGGGGAGACCGCTAAGGAAAAAGTCTGTGTGTGCTCAGCACAGGTGCAACCTTTTTCCTGCGTAGCTCTGTGCCGTGGTGGCTTGAAACCGTGAACCCTCGAGGGCGCTGAGGATGTGGAGGCCAACCGTACACCCGCGCCAGCGATGCTGTTCAGCAGAGCTCTTTCTTCAGCTGCTGGCTGAGAAAGGCAGGCAGCTGCAGGCAGGGCATGGGGTTCTCTGCAGCCCCGTGAGGCCCCGGTGCTCCCACAGGCCTGGGGCTGATGCCCAGTGACTGCCACCAGCCGCAAGCCTAGAGCATCTTGGTGGTGTGGACATGTTAGGTGGCTTCCACAGAGTCCATGAAGATGATTGTATTTACCTTCTTTGTATAATTAAAAACTCTTTAAGAGTCCTTTTAAAAAATACCACCTCCCCATGCAAATATGCTGACTTTTAATGCTGAATCCAGTGAACCCCAAATCTGCTCGCTCAGGGCATTTTGTGCCTGGGGGCCTTTGGGCAGCTGGCCATGCACCTGGCCTTGGTGGCGTGTGCACCTGGCTTTGACGCATCCCACAGACAGATGCTGCCCCCATCTCTCCATCTGTGCCCCGCTTCTGTGTCTATGATGCAGAGACATTGTTCTTCAGGCTGTGATGACAGCAAAGCCACTCCCATGTGGGGTGACAGGGATGAGTGGCCTTACCTGTGATGTTTGCTCGACTACAGTGGTGCAGTGTGACCCGGGCCTGCACAAGACGGTGTTCATTGTGGGGCAGTGACCTTTAATGAATGGTAAACATGAGACAAAAGATAAAGTTGAGGGAAGCCATCCTCTAGAGGAAAGGCCGGCTGGCACTGCCCTAGATGTAGCTCAGGGACACCGCGGTGGACACCTCGCGGTGCCTGCTGCCCTGTGGTGCAGCACTAAGCTTGTGGGTAGCTGTTCCCGCCTTTCTCGTGAAACAAGAGACTACATTTCCGAGCTGGTTTCATAGCTTGGTGAATTTACCAAAACTCACTGAATTGCACACTTGAAATTGGTAAAGTTTATGGTGTTTAAATGGTATCTTGAAGATGTCTTAAAAACTAGAAAAAAGAAATGTATTTCTCCACTCACAGCAAGTTGAGTGGGAGATAATGCAGAGAGGCTCTCACAAGCATGACCACCCCTTCTCTTGCAGTCCTGCCAGCCCGGCTATTACCGCGTGGACGGGATCCTCTTCGGCGGGATCTGTCAGCCCTGTGAATGCCACGGTCACGCGCAGCAGTGTGACATTCGTGGCATCTGCTCTGTGAGTTGACTGCCGAGGCCGGGCTGCACCCAGGCCGCTCGGTCCTGAGCTGTGGGTTACACTGAAGTGGTTTTGTACAAAATGCTTCCTCCACAGAATGGTCTGGACTTCGTAGGCTCCAAGAGGAATTAGGAGATTCAAACCCATGCCTCGATACATTTCCTGCTTTTTTTTGGTAATCTTTTTGGGGAGGAGCGTTCTTTAGTAAAAGAGGTTGAATATACCTAATCTGAATGTCTACACTTTGAAGCCCCCCAAAATCTGAAAGCTTTGGAAGGCTACCATAAGCTGCAAGTGGAAAATTCCACACCTGACCTCGAGTGAGGAATCAGAGTGGAGAGGCAGACACACTAACATTGCCATGCAGCGGTCCCTGGGGGCTGTGTGTGTAGGTGAATATGAAATTAATTTCATACTTAGACTTGGGTCCCAGCCCCAAGAGATCATACTATGTGAATAAAATATTTGTCTCCCCTCCAAAAGATCCCAAATCCCAAACCACTTCAGATCCTAAGGGATGCTCTACCTGCAGCAGGAAGGGTGATGTGTGCTATCATTCCCATTTTTATTAGTAGAAAAACAAAAAGTAATTACTGACAGCAAAATTATAAAGCAATATAAAGGTAGCAACATTGTCCACTGATTAAAGACAAAAGATCAGAGCCGGGCGTGGTGGTGCACTTCTGTAGTCCTAGCACTTAGGAGGGTGAGGCAGGAGGATTCGTGCAGGTTTGAGACCAGCCTGGGCTACAAAGTGAGCCCAAGGCCAGCCTGAACTGCATAGTGAAACCCTGTCTCAAAAACACCAAAAAAAAAAAAACAAAAAACGAAGGACCAGGACTTTTTCATGGAAGTGCATTTTTTTGTCATTCTGTGACACAGCATGCCACGGGAGTAGTAATAAAACTTTCTAATCATCACATAATGTGAGTCGAAAGGAGGCTTTGCATATATGCAGTTAACCTGGGGCAGGCGCAGGGCGGATCTTGTTTCCCAGCCTCAGTCAGGAGTTTGCAGGCTGGGAAACCAGCCCGCCCCCTGGTTCTCCCGATGCCCCCCTCGTAGGAGGGGCTGCCAGTGCTCTAGGCAGGAAGACAGAAGCTGGAGGTCCCTGGGGAGAGGCCCCTGTGGCCGCAGAGCTGGGAGGTGCAGGGGAGCTCTGGGCGCTAGAGCCCCGCGAGTCTTGCTCCTGGGAGGAGCGCTTCCCCTGGCTCTGTGCTGGTTTCTCCATTCAGGAGGTAAAGGATCCGCAGGAACTGGGTTTGCCGCGGCTCTAGGATGGTTTCCCAGGGTGCAGGGCTCCCACTGGCCACCGGGGGCGCTGCTGCTTCCTACGCATCCCTCCCTCTGCGGTCTGGATCTGCCCCGCCACCCTCTCAGGCCCCCACACGCGGGCCGGGTGGTCAGCGGTCCCACACACACCACCTGTGCTTCTGTGACAGCTAGTGCGTACCCGTGCGTTTCTCGTGCTTCCGTAAATATGTATCCCCAGGAGCATACACCCGCATGAAATACGTGCTAAGTGTGCTCGCAGTGCATCCTGAGAGCACTAATAGATACTCAACACGCTCAGCGCCTACCGCATGCTGAGCGCGCTAAGCAGCTCTCCTCACTTCAGCTTGTTCACATCTCCTGTCCCTCGCAGCCCTTTATGGCAGCCTCGAGATATTTCGCCGTAGTATCTGTGCGTACTTACGGCCTGCAGTGTGGCCGTTCCATCCACGTATGTAGTGTGGAGTGGTCCAGTTAGGGGGTAGCACTTCCCTCCACTCAGACGTTTCTCACTCCGCGCTGGGAGCCCTCGGACCCTCCGGGTGACTTTGTAACGGGTCGTCGATCGTCGTAGGCTCTCAGCACTGTGCCACAGCACGCGCACACTCATTCCTCCCCTAACTGGATCTTGGTACCTGGTGTCCAACCGCCTCCTCCCACCCCTTCCGAACCCTAGTGACTGCTCCTCTGTGAAAGTGACGTTTCTCCTTTCCACCCACGACGGCTGAGGCCAGGCCGTGTTGGCCTCCGGGTGCCTGGCTCCGTGGTGTCCTCCAGGGAGCTTTATCAGGGCAGTTAGCTCCCTCCTCTCTGCCATCTCTGGGCTGTTTCTGAGGGCTGATTTTTCTCCTGATTGTGGATTCGTTTGTTGTGCACTTGTCTAAGTGTTTGATGCACTTTGCTCCATTTTCCACTTGTCTTCTATAGGAGGACAAATCTGGTACCGGTCACTCTAATGTAAAGCGAGCAAAAATTCTTAGGTTCCTCTGCTATCCAAATTACAATTTAAAAAGTTAGTTAATCTGGAAACAGGTAACCCTCTCCTCCTGTCACCTACTGCTGGACTGTTGTTCTAGCATTTTGTGTTTGTTTATATGTTTGAGCTTGGGCTCCAAGTTGACCGTCGATGAACCTGGAAATCCGTAAAAGAAACCAGATCTGACTCCTCTCATCATGTGTCCTAGGGCTGCACACACAACACCACTGGGGACCACTGTGAGCAGTGCCTGCCCGGCTTCTACGGGGTGCCCTCCCGGGGAACGCCCAGGGACTGCCAGCCTTGCGCCTGCCCCCTCGCCACGCCCTCCAACAAGTAAGCTCATCTCCCACAGCCGGGCCTGGCAGGATTTCCCACCGCGCTGTGTCAGGATGTCCATGGAGCCAGGCTTTCTGTGTCACCCATGTGCACTGAGCCAGGGGTAATGGACTCGGATTAGACATTGACGTGATGGGCCATCATCTTTCTAAAAAGTTTGCATGTTGAATGATGTGAGAAGGGCGTGTGTGTGTGTGTGCATACGGGCACGTTTGTTCTCCTGGCCTAATGTTGCTCCTCATTTCTGTCACTTGCGTATGTTCATTCTCAACCTGCAGCCTCAGGCAGAGGATTCGGAGATAAGTAACACATTGTCCTTGGGAATGCTGCATTTTGATCTAATGACCAAAATAGGAAAGCTGGAGTCTAAATGAGAGGTGTGAATTCGTCCACTGACTCAGTGTGTATGCACTGAGTGCCTGCAGGGTACCCCAGGCAATGAGTAGCAAGCAGGCCATTCAGCAGGACTGCTGGCCCCAGGGACCCTGTGAGGTCACGACTGTCCTGGACTGTCCCCCACGAGGCAGGGTGTAGGGAGTGGCACCACCTAGGTGGGAGGTGGTGAGGATAAGAGTGGCTGCTTCCTGACTCCAAGGAGGAGGGGTGTGAGCAGCAGGAGCAGAGGTTGCCCTGGCGTGATCATGTGAACGTCCACTTCCTGTCTGAGGACTTGCTGGTGGCACTGGAGCAGAGCCCTGTGTGTAATCCGGGATCTTCATGTCCTGTACACCAGTGACTGGAAAGCTGGTTCACCTGTCAGCAATCTTCCACCACCCACTCCCAGTGAGGTCGCCACAGGGATTTGGTCTGCAGCTCTCGGATGTAAAAGTGGTGCTGTGTTAGTCCGGTTCTGGCTGCAGTAGTGAAATCTCTGAGGCCGCACAACTGACAAAGCGAGGTCAATCAGTCCGCTGCTCTGAGGCCGGGGCACGGCGCCAGTGTCCGGTGAGGACTTCATGGTATCACCGCAGTGGGAGAGTGCACGAGGGGGACAGGAACCAGAGAGGGCTTGCAGCCAGGCTCGCCCTGGTGTGACAGCTTGCTAAGCACCCCAGCACTTGCCTGGATCCCTTTGGAAGGTCCCACTGATTCCGAATAGCACCACTCCAGGGACCCAGAGACCCAGGGACCAAGCTTCCCGCACAGGAAACTGCAGTGCACGCTCAGCCACACCCAGCCACTAGCAGGTGCGTCCAGAGCTACTGCGCCTCTGGGATGCCTGGCGGTGAGCTCACCCTCCTCCCTGCTGAGTGGGACGATCAGTGCCAGCGATTCACAGAGAAGAACTCGATGTACCAAGAGCAACCTGGCAGGCTTCCTGGAGGAAGTCACTGCTGAGTTGGCAACAGGATGAACTGGTTACCCCAGGCAGAGCCACAGAGGGACAGGGCCACAGGGAGTGCCATTGTCCACAGCTCTGCACAGGGAACTGAGCAGACTCACAGGGAACGGCGCAGGCTGGTGCTAGAGACCCTAAGTTCTGGGCTAAGGATTGAGGACCTGTTGAATGTCATTTGTAGGGACAGGTGTAGTAGAAAGCACTCAGTTGTAGCTAAGCATGCTGGTGCATGCCTGTAATCCTAGAACTCTGGGAGGCTGAGGCAGGAGGATTGTAAGTTCAGGCCCAACCTGGACAACTAAGTGACTCAGCAAGACCCTGCATCAAAATAAAAAAATTTTTAAAAGGGAATGCAGCTCAGTGCAAAGTCCTTGAATGCAGTCCCAGTACAAAACCAAAAGCAAGTACAGGTTTCTGTTTGCAACTTGGCAGCCTCCCCAAATGTTGCACTCGTTTCTGCTGTCCCTGCAGCTTCAGCCCGACCTGCCACCTGGACAGAGAGGAGGACATGGTCTGTGACCAGTGCGCCCCGGGCTACGCAGGCACCTGGTGCGAGAGGTACCAGTGTTTTACAATTCACCATGCATTTCAAGTGCTTGCATTTAAAGATCTTTCTTACAGTTTTTAACCAGCACATAATCGTCGTGCGCGCACACCACGATGAGTGTGCACTTCTGTACGGGAAGGCAACAGGTTCATGATCAGTTCTAAATCTGTAGTTCAGTGTGGTTTGGGGGCTTGGATGGGGAATTAGCATTTCATAGAATTACAGAGGAAAGTCAAGATACCCATTAAAAAGCGAAAGTTAAACGTTGCTGGGGGCGTGTAGGAAACAGGATTCTGCCAGCTCAGGAGAACAGCAGGGCATCGGAGGAGTCAGGATTTATGCCACACACATTTCAGTGTCCCGCTGCTCTGGGTGATCTAAAGGTGACAGGTGGCTTCATTTAGCATTGCTTGTCTGGCGCCTGGGAGCAGTGTATTTTTTTCCCGGGTGTAAGTCTCAGTGACAGACCCTGGCTCAGTGGGTGGAGGGCTGGTGATGTCCTGAATGGCCAGGGCAGAGGAGCAGTGGCTGCCTGAACTTGGAGTCACCCCCTTCCCCTAGCGCTGTTGATGGGAATGAGCCAGCCCAGTGTATCCGCCACTTGGGGAGTCCCTGCTAGTGGGCTGATGTCTTGGGTAGCTGCATTGATGCCAGCCCGCTTCTCATCTTGGATGCAGATGTGCAGACGGTTACTATGGAAACCCCACAGTACCCGGGGGATCCTGTGTTCCATGCGACTGCAACGGCAATGTGGACCCCTCCGAGCCTGGCCACTGTGACTCGGTCACCGGGGAGTGCCTGAAGTGCGTGGGGAACACAGGCGGTGTCCACTGTGAGCGGTGTGCAGATGGGTTCTACGGAGACGCTGTGACCGCCAAAAACTGTCGCGGTGAGTGCTCGGGCAGAGCGTCAGGGTCTTACCGCGCGTACCCCGTGGGTCTGCATGCATCCCTGGTCACCGGGCTCGACCCGTGGGGTCCTGTCCTGGAGAGGTGGCCTGTGCTCCTACGGAGGTTCCGCTTGAGCAAATGCAGGCCCAAGGCCTGGTTCTGCCCTCTGTGCTTCTTCAGGGGATCCATGGCCTGGGCCAGAGCTGCTTCCCAAAGCCACAGCTCTGCTCCGGGTAACTGAAGGTCTGGTGCTCAGATGCACGGGGCAGGTGGGGTTGCAGGATGAAGAGTCACTCCGAAATGACAAAAGCGAGGTGTGAGCCCACGTGGGTGGCCTGTTTGTGACCCAGGGGGCTTTGCTGAATTCTACGTGGAGCCTCGCACTGAGAAAAGTAGATTTTCCGGTACCTGAGACAAGTGAGCCCTAGGGGAGGTTTCGCCTTCAGATTTTTTTTTCACAGGGAGTGAATAAAAAAAAATGCGAATTCCCTCTTTACCCAGAAATAAGACCTAGCTGCCAGGAAATAATCAGCCTTGAAACTAGAGGTCAAACTTACTACCCCCATCAGCCTTACCCAGTGAGCAAGAGAACAGTGAAGGCAGGAGGCCAGGTGGGAGGGGCTGATGTTTTTGATCTCTAGTTTGGAAGACTGAGTATTTTCATGCTGGCTGTTAATTTCGAGGAAACCAGGTTGTAATTTTTGAGTATTTGATGTCAATACTGGTCTTCCTGGGACATTACAATATGGAGACACAAGAGGGCACTGGGGTACAGGAACGTATCTGCTGACAGGCGTTAAAGGATGGAAAATGTGTTCCTGCCCTCCCTTGGTCCCCTCTCTGCGATCTTCTGCCGCTGCACCATCCACTTAGGAGTTCTAGGGAGGTGGAGCTCAGCAGGCCGCTTTCTACACAGAGCCAGTAAGATGCAGACTGAAATCTGTTCACGGGATTTATCAGCTGGCGCAGCCCTAGAGCTCAGCAGGCCAGGGCCACAGGGCCACAGCAAGAGCAGGAAGGGACGATGCTAAGGGAGGGGGAGGGGCGGCGAGGTGGCGGGGCCATGCGATGCATGCGGCTTGTGTTTGGTGGGAGCTGTGAGCTGAGAGCCAGCAGTGGTGCGTGCAGCCAGGTTGCAGGACAAAGGGCCGCTGAGAGAGGGGCCACAGCATTTCCGGGCTTCTGCAAAAGGGGTGGCATTGACCTGCCTACACCCACAAATCAGAGGAGAGAGGCCCTGTGACTCGGGTGCTCGGGCCTGGGTTCCAGCACCTCTCCCTGGCCACTGGGCCTCTCTCCAGCGCTGTCCTCCTTCTCCTGCAAGGTCACAGGGGCTGAGGTCCTTTCTCTGAAGTGCTTGGGACCGGAAGTGTTCGGAATTTCAGATGTTTGTCAGATTTAAGAATATGCACAAACCTTACAAGATCTCTTGGGAAAATGGGACCCAAGTCTACCGTGAGACCCTTGAGGCTTCATGTGCTCCTTCTACAGGCAGCCTGACGGTGACTGCTACAATATTTTTAGCACACCTGTATTTTGACTGTGACGGTCACAGGTGTCCCACTGTGACCTCCTGTCCGTGCCCGGGAAATCCGAGATTTCCAGAAGCATTGCAGCCCTCAGACTTTCCAATTAGGGATGATCAACCTGTACCCTACCAACTGAGGTACATTTCCTGAGTCTAAGCATTCACTGATACATTTTTTCAGTGAACATGTCAGGTATTCTAAAAATTAATACGAAGACAAGTGGACAGTTATCTGAATTTCGATCTGACATTTTTTGGAACTGATAACTTGCATCATTTTGAAACAGTAGAGAGTGTTGTGCTTAAAATATTAGTATTGTAACAGAAATGTCTTGCTTGAGGCCACAAATCATTCTCCACTTAGAACAGGGAACTAGTCTTCATTAAGTTATGAAATAAAATATGAATGCGTGTATTATCTAGATTCTGCTGTAACAGTTTTGAAAGGTAATACATGCACATGTTTGAAATGCAAGTGACTAAATTGATTTTGAAATCATCATTGATGTTTTCAATAAAAATGTGCTGATACACATCAGCAGCTCCATTTAAAAGTTTCACGGCAGTCATGAAATTCGTCAAGCTAGTTTGCTAATGATTGTCTTAATAGCTTCAATATTACGATCTATTATTATCTTAATAGCTTGAATTTTTTTTCTCTGATGGCTGCTTCCATCAACCAACCCTATTTTGGCTTAGTCTTCAGAAAAATGCTAAAATTTTAGTCATTGTAAAATTATACATAGAGAGAGAGACAGACAGACAGAAAGAGACAGGGGTGGGCTGCCAAAAAAAGGTATACATCAGGAAAAGAAAAACCTGAATGACTAAATTTATGAGGCATCATGAGGTTAATACAAGTTACCTTTGGACTCTGCAGTTACAAGATGTGCTCAAAGTTTGGTGAATTGCTGCTCGGGCTGGTCATGGAGATTGCTGCTCATGCATTTCAAATTTTTCTCTAAGCGCTGGCTGTGTGGTAGATTTTCCGCAGTATACGACATCTTGCAGGGTCCCCCATATGAGGATAACGCCATTTATAGAAAACACTATTTTTCTTTTCCTGAAACGTAGACAATTTTTTGCCAGCCTCCTCTCTACATATATTTGTGGTGGTGCCTTGGCGCATGAAACAATCTCACTGTCCCGTTGCCCCCCATGACCCTGAGTGTGTCCTTTGTGTGTGTCATTAGCGTGTGGCTGCCACGAGAAAGGCTCCCTTTCTGGCGTGTGCCATCCTGAGAGCGGGCGCTGCGACTGCAGACCGCACGCGACGGGACAGCGGTGTGACCGGTGCCTGGTAAGAAGCTGTCTGGCCACTGCCCGCCACTGATTGCTGTCACTGAATTCAGGACTGTGGGAAAGAGGCCTCCCGGGCTCCCCTTGCGGAGGCCTGGAGCTGCCTCGGAAACCCCGTGGCTCTGGGGGCGCCCGCGAGTCGGTGGGGACCGGTCCTCGGGCGCGCCCCTCCTGGCTCATGCTCGCTTCTGTGCCGCAGCCTGGCTACTACGGGCTGGATGCCGGGCACGGCTGCCTGGCCTGCAACTGCAGCGCTGCGGGCTCCGCCTCGGGCGAGTGCACGGACCTGGGCCAGTGTCACTGCGTGCCAGGCGTCGCCGGGAGGAGGTGCGACCGCTGTGCGCGCGGCTTCTTCGCCTTCCAGGACGGCGGCTGCACACGTAAGCTCGCGTTGGTCGCCAGCTGCTCATCCGGCCTCCCCGGGGCCTGGCGTGGCCCTGGCCCTGGCCCGGCTGCTGCAAGCCCTCGTCTGCACGCTTGGGTCGCGCTACCGCGTGGCATCAACCTTCTCCGGGACCTGGTGCTCCCTGTGTGTGGGGGGGCGGGGGGTTGGGTTCAGCGCTTGCTTCCCTCGGCTCAGTTTCCTCATCTACAAAATGGGAAGCTGATCATTACGGACAGCGGGGCCTGGCGCATAGTGAAGGCTCAGTGACATTCCGGGGTGTTAACCCACCCAGCGGGCCTGTTCCCTGTGTCTGGCCCCGTGCGCTCCCTTCCAGAAGGGTCCCCGGGATGGAGGAATGTCTCCGAGGGTCAGAGCCCGGGGCCAGGCTGGTAGGAGCCCTACTCTCACCCGCAATGCTGTGCACGCCCACCTGCAAGGATGCTTCTCTGTTCCAGCCTGCAACTGCGCCCACACTCAGAATAGCTGTGACCCCGAGTCTGGAGAGTGCATCTGTCCCCCCCACACTCGGGGCCCGAAGTGCGAGCACTGCGAGGCCGGGCACTGGGGCTGGGACGCGAAGCGAGGCTGCCAGGTGGGTGCCGCGTCCTCTCACCCGGGGCTCCGCTCCCTCCATCCGGTCGCCTTTTGACCTGCGGGACAGCCGCACAGCTGGTGCCCGAAATGCCGTACAGCCAGGTGCAGCGGTGCGCACCTGTAGGCCCAGCTACAGGGAGGCTGAGGTCGGAGTTTGCGACCAGCCTGGGTAACACAGTGAGATCTCATCTCAGTCAATTGTCAATCCATCCATCCATCAGTCAGTCAATAAAATCCTTTGCCTTGCTGGAACAAAATACCCAACACCGGCCACTTCAAAGGGGAGAGTTTTGTCTTGGGTTTTGGCTCACGGTCTGGAGGAGGTTTCAGTTCATTGTCAGCCGGCTCCAAGGCAGCAAGGCCTGGCGGAGGAGAGGCGCTCAGGGCACGGGGGACAGGTAGCAGGAGAGGTCCAGGAGGGCGGGGCTGGGAGGCTGACGTACCCTTCAAGGCCACGCCCCGGGGACCACCTCTTCCGACCGCACCCCGCCTCCTACAGCGAGTCAGCTCTGAACCCCGCTACTCAGCCACCTTCCAAAGCCCCACGGCAGGTTTTAGGGGGGCATCTAGATACAAACCATAACAGAGCCCTCTAAATGTATCTGCGACACGGATTGTTTCCCAAGGGGAGGTCGTCATTTCACTGAGGTTCTGTCCAATCTGGGGGATGTCTGGTTTTTGATAACTTTCTGAGGCTGCGGTGGGTGTAGTCTGTTTCGAAGCAATGGAAAGTTTTCATGACCCCTGCAATGACTTTGCTAGACTGTTTGGACCTGTTGGGTTCAATTTGGTTCCTGGTTTTGGCCCCGTGTGCCTGGGTCCTGCGTCTGCAAACTGAGTTGGTGGGGCAGGTGCTCCGGGGAGATGGGCTCCATCCATCTGCCCCAGGGCAGCGACTCTAGAGTGCACAGTGGCACCTACCACCTCCCTCTCTCCTTCCTCTCTGTCTCTCAGGCCTGCAGCTGCAGCCGCGAAGGCTCCACAGGCTCACAGTGTGGCCTGCTGTCCGGCCAGTGCCCCTGCAAGGCTGAGTTTGGTGGGCAGCTCTGTGACCGGTGCTCCCTGGGCTACCGGGACTTTCCTGACTGTGTCCCCTGTGCCTGTGACCTGAGGGGGACGCTGACCGCCACCTGTGCCCTGGACCCGGGTGTGTGCAGCTGTGCAGAGGACACCGGCGCCTGCTCCTGCAAGGTACCCGCTCCCCCCCCTTCGCTGTTGGATGCCCAGCCAGCCGGGTGGAGCCCGCTCTAATCTGACGGCCTCGCACTCCTAAGTCTGTGCGTGCTCCCTGAAACAAGGAAGGTTCTCCCCATAGACTCTCCAGCTTTTATTACAGATGTCCCAGATGGCACTGCTGGACATGCTGGGCTCTGCCGTGTGCCCCCCTGGGCGCAGCAAAGCCGGTCTAATGAATACAGAGCACAGGGCTTGAGGAGACCTGGGCCTGCAGAGCGAGGAAGCAATGACAATCTCACATGCATCCATGGGTTTTCCTGAAGGGCTCTGGTACCAGGAGGCTGTGGCCACCTTCTTCTGGGCCTTTCTGCAGGGTGCTGAGAGGGAGACCTGTGGGCTGTGAGTTGACACTTGGTTGGGAGGGTGCAAGGGAAAGCCCCAGGGATACTGTGGCTGGGGAGTCTCGGGGGCATTAGTCCCCTGTGTTTGTCTTGCTGCATCTCAGCACACCAGTTGTGATCACAGAGGATCAGAGTGGCAGTGACCTGCCTTAGTTATCACCTCTGCTTGCTGAACGCCCCATCAGGATCACCTGAGGGCCAGGTCCATTGGTCCACACCTGTCATCCCAGCTAGTTGGAGGCTGAGGCAGGAGGATTGCAAGTTTAAGGCCAGTCCGGGCAACTTAGCAAGATACTGTCATAAAGTAAAATTAAATTTAAAACATAGAGCCGGGCGTGGTGGCTCACGCCTGTAATCCCAGTACTCGGGAGGCCGAGACAGGCGGATCGTTGTGAGTTGGAGACCAGCCTGGGCTACAAAGTGAGCTCAAAGCCAGCCTGAACGGCATAGTGAGACCCTGTCTCAAAAACAGGGCTGGGGATCTAGCTCAGCGGTCTAAGCGCCTGCCCGGCAAGCGCAAGGTCGTGAGTTCAATCCCCGGTGCCGAAAAAAAAAAAATTTAAAACATAAACCAGAAAAGCTGGGGATACAGCTCAGCAACTGAGTCTTTGCAAGAACGGTTGCTCGGAGGCTGGCCGGGGCCTCGCCTGCGCATGCGCGTGGGTCTCAGATGATGATCGCGTTCTGCTTCACCTTTGCACACAGAAACCGCCCGTCTTTTCTGGGCGCTGATGCGCCATTCTTCGCTCCCTCAGGAGAATGTCGTCGGCCTCCAGTGCAGCGAGTGTCGCGTCGGCACCTTCGCCCTGCGTGCTGACGACCCCCGGGGCTGCACCCCGTGCTTCTGCTTCGGGCTGTCGCACATGTGCGTGGAGCTGGAGGGCTACGTGAGGACCCCAGTAAGGCGTTTGACCCTGACACCTCGGGAATGGGTGGAGGAGGGGAGATGGCTCAGTACTTGCAAGGGATGATGGGAAAATAGAGTTAATGTTTAAATTTTTATAAAAAATCTTACTACAGTAAAAGGCACATCACTGGGAACAGTGGGGTGAGTGTGTTCACAGTAGTGAGGGCATTCTGGGGGGGACCAGTGGCAATTTGTCTTTACTTTAACACATTTTTTATTTAAACATCCAACACCATTGAGCAAATGTTTACAGCAGCTTCTGTCAAATGAGAACATCTCGCTGTGTCCTCATCCGCCTTAGTCACAGGATCTGCCACCGTGTGACTTCCGGCTCCTCCCAGAAGTCAAAATGAGCAGGAAAGGGAAACATTCAGGACCTCGAGGCAGGCAGCACACCCAACTATAGACTCTCAGGAAAGAGGGCTCCAGAGCTGCTGCAGAAAGCGGCAAGAGCAATGGGATGTGTGCGTCCAAAGCGATGGGGAGGAGTCTGAGGAGGATTCGTGAGAGTGTGTCTTTCACTGTAATAGTTTTGAAGTAAACATTGCCCGTGTTTTTTGCTCATACATCGTCCATCCTCACTGCCCAACGGCCTCAGAGCTCGGCCTCTGCTCTCCTGAGAAACCCCCGCACAGGGACCCAGGGCGGGGTCCAGCTCTGCCCCTGTTCGACCCTCTGTGAGGCTGGGCGGAGACGAGCTAAAGCTGCACCCCAACCATCCCCTTTCTGTTCTGGGTTTTGCCCGGTACAGCAAAGGCTTGACCCTAAATGCAGCCACGCCCAGCCTGGGCCGCTCCTTTTAACCCCGCTGCTTAGTTCGGAGCAGAAGCCCTCGCGATTCCTGGCTGATCTCGGAGCTGCTGCTGGAGTCTGGTGAACGGAGGCGGGTGCTTAATTCCGGTCTCAGGTGTGTCTTCCCTGTGACCAGGTGACGCTGGGCGCCCATCAGCCTCTCCTGCGTGTGGTTTCCCAGAGCAATGTGACTGGCACGACCGAGGGCGTGTATCACCAAGCCCCCGACGTCTTGCTAGACGCCGTGACCGTCC
>RJWT010008802.1:0-25873 GCA_004365215.1 Cuniculus paca | reverse complement strand
CAATCACGTTGGCCAACAAGAAACCAGCGATGGCTACCGTAGTGTCCCATTTTTCAAAAGAGCTGCTCCTATTTTCTCACATATTGCAATCAAATTGTAGGAAAGGGACTTAAACCAATCAAATCAAAGAATAAAAGCACTGTTGGACTTCAGAACCTTTTTTCCATATGTATCGGGAATTTTCTATCTTATTGAGTCTTTCAGTTTCTTACACTAGGGAGACAATGCGGTGTTTACACATGTGGGTTTGGTTTATTTCACTTATGAGTATGGTCTCAAGCTTAGTCACCTTCTTTAATGGATGTGATACCATGCAACTTCTGGCTCTTCCCCGCAGTCAAAATGACCATGACAGGTAAATGTTTTGAATCAGTTGGGACACTGGGATAGCCAGCACAGCAGAACTAAAGATATTCATGAAGAAGGACTTCCCAAACTCATTCAAAAGTGGCAAGGACAATGGAGTAAGTCTGTTTCATGCAGGAGAGTGGGTATTTTGAAGGATATTAATGACAGTGTGTTCTTTAATAAATTTTTAAAATTAAACATTCACCATGTTTGGATAATACTTCACAGTTAATGGGAAGTGCTTTGTCTCTGCAGTTTAAATTAGTATTTTCTTAATAGATTGGACATTTAAAGACATATTTATGGGTTTTATTATGTTCATAAAATGTCCATGTAAGTCTTTTGTCCTGTTTCTCTTTTTTAAACACTGACTTATAGGAATTATATATTCCGGACAGTAATACTTGGCATATACCATGTTAATACTTGACATGTACTATGTTTTATAAGTGGCATTTTGTGATGAAAATGCTTTGTGTTAACACAGTAACAATTACTAATGTTTCTTATGGCTTTCATTAGTATATTTTTAAAGAGAATTTTTCTTACAGTGATGTCATGAAGATACCAATTTTTTTCTTTTAAAATTTTTTATGAGACTATAAAATTCAAAACTATTATCTCTTTGGACTGTGTTGATTAAGAGGCTGATTTCATTTTTTTCTTTCTTCCTTTTTGTCCTTCCTTCCTTGTTTCATCCATCTATCCTTCCTCCCTTCTTCCTTCTCTTCCTTGCCTGCCTGCCTCTAGGTAACTTGCTATCCCAGTAACATTTATGGAGTAATCTCTTCTCTGACCTGCACTACCACCTCAGTCATCTACTGAGTTCTACGTATGCCTGAGTCTGTTGCTATTCTTGTCATTTGTCTATTTTTCTTCCCCGATTTCATAAATATAGCTCTTTAATGATTTTTTGTAATTACTAGATCAAGTATCATTTTTCTTAAGTACACTTTTTTTTAAAGTACACTTCTTAAACTAACATTGCGGTCTAATTTTCTTTCATGCTATTCATATTTCTGTGCATATATGCCTTCTAACATTAGAAACTTTTTAACATTTTTAAAGAAGTAGTTTGCTCAACCATACATCCATTCAGAAAACACTTGAGAAGCCATACTTCAGGAAGTTACTTGTTTGCCTCTCACATTTTTTCTGAAGCTTGGGGCTCATCAGCTCCAGTATTTTTCAGAATGATATCTTGTAATATTGTCTTGTTTTCAGTTATGTTCTCTAGACGTTAAGATCCTTGACAAGAACAATTATTTTATTTGTGTGAGTCCTTAGAACTTCAGGATATGTACTGCAAAAAAAATACTCAAGAAATGTTTGGTTAATAAATAAAGAAATGAAAGAATACATTTGGGGGAAAAGTGGTATAATTAAGAACCAAGTTTCCTAGTGATTTGCTTGACTCATTGATTTTCTAATAGTGTGCTTTTCAATGTCTAAATTTCCCAATTTTCTGTTATTTCTACTTTCTATTTTAAGAAGAAACCAACTTAGTATATTTCTCATCCTTTTAATTTTATTGAGTGTTTCTTGGGGCCTAGAAAATTCTCTCTCCTGCAGAATGTTCCATATACACTTAAGAACCTGTGAGCAGTATATTCAATAGATGTCTGATAGGTTTATTTGTTTTATTATGATTTTTAAGTATTGGATTTCTATGTTAGCATGTCATAGTTCTATCATCATTAAAAGTGGGATATTGATGTTGGCAACTGTTTTGAATTGTTGATTTTTTTTTGCTCAATTGTCAGTTTTTCTTCACATGTTTTTGGGGATTGTTTAAGTGAATATATTTAATTCGTCTATCTTCCTGATAGACTTATCATTTTCATCATATCATTTATCTGTAGTAATATTTTTAAAATTGCATGTATTTATGATAGTATACTTCATTTTTCTTGCAGTTACAGTTTGCATATGTGTCTTTTCAAAGTCCTTCATTTTCAGCCTTTTGGTGTATTTGCATCTCAGTAGTGTATCCTATACATAGCAATTGGAATTAAATTTTTATATCCAGTTTGACAGTCTCTGTCTTTTCATTGTTTATTTATGTATATGTATCAAGTGCTTAGATTTTTTTGTCTACAAGTTTATTTGTGTGTGTGTGTGTGTGCATTCTATCAGTCTTTATTATTTTGCATTAAATGGATATTTTTTATTGGAATATTTTAATTCTTTTAATTATGTTCTTAAATTTTTGACTTATATGTTTTTGTGTTGCTGTAGAACCCACATTATACATGTTAACATGAATTAGAATTTGGCTCCCTTAATTCAGTGAGCTATAAAGGCATTACTATTATCTCCATTCCTTTTTACTTTTTTATGTTATTCTGCAGTTATATCTACCTGTGTTAGAAACTCCAATCTAAATTATAGACTATCATTATTAGTTTCTATCGTCCTTTATAGTTGAAAAGAGAAAAGTGAAAGTGTATATGTTTGTAGGTAACTTTTTGTTTGCCATTAGTTTACTTACTGCTACATATTTGTTACCATTGTCTTTTTCTCTACTTATTTTGTGCTTTGTTAAATGTTACATTTTAGTATATGACAGGCAGATCATTTAAGTATATATTATTTGATTCAGTTGCTGTTTGAATTAGTTAATATGTCATAAGAAGGGAGAAATAAGCATTTACAATCTTTTAAAAGTACGTATTCCTTTTAATGATGTACTTTGTTTTTTTATGTGACTCAGAATTGCCATTTGGGGTTAATTTTTTTTAGTTTGCAAAACATTTTACACTTTCTTGTAAGATGAATTTTCTAGTAAAGCATTTTGTTCATTTTCTGTGAGTTTTTGAGATTTTAGTTTTGATGGTATTAAGAGTCTTTAATATTCACTGCTAAAATAAAATGTCATCCTACTGCTTTATAGCTTTCAATATTTCTGATGGGAAGTCAGTTGTTAATCTTATCAGTAATCTGTTAATGATAAAATCTTGAAAGCAATAAAAGAAATGATTTTTTCTTTGCCCTTGGCTTTCACCATTTTACTAAATGTACCTAGTTATGGATTTCTTTGTGTTTATTTTCCTTGGAGTTTACTGTGCTCCTTGAAGTACAGAATTTTCCATAGCTTCTTGGGAAATTTTCACTCATGATTAAAATGTTTTACGGCTCTTGCCCGTTCTGCTTTTCTTTTGGTGCTTCCAATGCAAAATTGGTGCGCCGAGTGGCCTCCTGTGTTCTCCGGACTCTGTTCACTTTTCTTTTTTCACTCTGTTCTTTGGATTGCATGATCTCTATTGATACGAGTTTTGGTTTACTGTGGTTTAGATCTAGAATGGCCCTCAGAAGGCTCATATGTTCAGAGTTTGGGCTTTTGGAAGGTGACTGGCTGGCAGGGGTGCCACACTCCTCAGTGGATAATCTACCAGAGTCCAGAGCTGAATGTGCTGTGAGGAGGTAGGGTCTGTCTGGGGGAGGCAGGGGTTGTGACTTAGGAAGGTGTGGCCCCCTCCCTAGCTTCCTCTTTTCTCTTGCTGCTTCCTAGATGCCTGGGTTGCATAGCTTTCCTCTGCCAAACCCTTCCCCTGTGTCCTTGCTGTCTTGCAGTTAGCTGACTTTGGGCTGAATCTTCCCAAAATTATGAGTAAAAATAAACCTCTCCTCCTTAAGTTGTGGGTGTTGAGTGTTCTGTCAAGTGAGGAAAAGGCGACTCAGACATAATTCATTGATTCTTTTCTAGTTCAAGGCTATTACTGAACTCCTCTAGAAAAGTGTTTAGTTACTGAAATTCTGTATACATTTTACTGTTTTAAAATTTCAATAGTGAGATCAGTATTAATATTGTCATCATATCTTTCTTTACTTCAATTATAATTTTCTTTAGCTCTTTGAATGTATCCATAATAGCTGATTTAAAGTCTTTATCTGCTAAATTTGACATGGTGGCCTTTGCATAGGTAGTTTCTATAGCTTGTTTCCACAGCTCCTCCCATCCCCCCATGCATGGGCCATACTTTTCTCCTTAGATGTAATTTTTTTTGTTAAAAATGGAGTGTTTTAGAAAAAATTATTTTTAATGTTCAGATACTGATTCTGTAACTCCTACCTTCCAAGCACTTGTAATTACTTGCTTACTTGTTTATAATTTGGCTAGTATATTTTAGTTGAATGTTTTTCTTTTATGCAGAAAATTGTCTGTTACTTTTCAGAGGATGGGGACTTGGTTGCCTACATAGTCACATTGGAATGACAGTGGTTTTAGCAGGGCTCTTTCCCTGACCTCTTATGCTGTCTAGCTCTGTAGTACTATGCCTTACTGTTAAACTTCTTTCATTGCCTGCTAATTGCTCAACTTTATATACATTTTTGATGATGCCTGGGGCATAATCACTGTATAATGTCATTCAGTTAAACTCTAGCCCCTTTGTTGGGCTACTTTTGAGGCCGATATTTGAGATTGACCCGGACACCAGAAGTGTTGTGGTTGGTTGTATTTTTCTTTTGTCTTCTCTGGTAAACTAGATGCCCTGTAGGTGAGCGGGTTTTTATTTTCATGTAGATACAACTCTCCTCTTAATTGGTTACCCTATAATCTACCCTTTAAATGAATGCCTTTAGGCTTGAATTTTCCTCTACCCTGTTCCAAGTAAACTTAGCTCTTTTGGAGAGCTTCGTAGATCACTTAGATCCTTGCTCTTCCTCTGTGACAAATGTTTTGTATTACTGCTTTCGATCTGTGGGTGGGTGCACAGTGTCCTGTTTCTCTTAGTGACAACTTCATGATCAAGGTGCTGGATAGGAGCTGTAGAAGACTGGCTGTCTCCTTGCCTCTCTCCTCCTTTCTTGGCATGGAAACTCTGCCTTGTATGTGAGCTGGGAACCTCTTGGTCAAATCTGCCTGCTAACCTCTGTATCATGCTGCTAAAGAGAATGTAAAATAATAGCACCTTGCTTCTTCTGCTGGGCCCTTAAAGAGAGGAAGCCTTGTATTTTTGGTAATACCTACCCCAACTAGGGCTTCTGCCACACTGAGCGGGGTTGGGGATAAAAGAAAAAAGGTCATGGCTCAAGTGTCACACTTTTTTTAAAGCCAAAATTCTGAAGATTTTCTTGATTTTTTTTTTTTAGAGACTTAAATTCTCAGGGGTTTAAATTGTTGTTTTAAAATTATCTTTTGCTCATTTTGCTGGTATGAAAGTTTGCTGAGCTCCTCATACTGACATTTTGAACATCTCATGTTCTCTTTCAGTGAAGTTTTTAAGAATTCATGGCCTGGCGTATAATTCTAGTATTATCTCTGATAGTCACATTAGACATTTCATTTTTCTCCTTTAAAAAGCAGTGCATGTTTGTGGGTACGCATATGCTTCTTCCCTATCTTCTAACTCCTATCAGGTGTCAGTTTTGGCCAGTTGGGCTTGTTCTTTGTCTACTTTTCACCTAGTTGGACTCTATTTCTTCTCTCAGCCCCAGCTGCCTCAGTTTTGCATTTATGCCTGCTCCAAATTTCCACTTGAGGCACTGGAAATGCTGATGCAATTTGTAAACTGTCTACTTGGCTCGTACATCAGCTTTGATTTTCAGCCAGTCCCTTAGCTTTTATAAACCAGCATGTGGACTGTGTCTTGCTCAGATGTTGGTCTCTTCAAAAGCACACTTGTTCTTTTAGGATGCTAGCTTTATTTACTGTGATGCTCATGGGACAGTTGTTTGAAAGAGAGGACCTTTCTGAGTCAGTGTAAGGTGTGGCTTATTTTAAGGGAACTTCATCAAGGCTCCTATCTGGTAATGACATTCAAGACTGCATTACAAATGAGACCCCTTTAAAAATAAAGGGGCAAGCCGGGCCTGGTGGCGCATGCCTGTAATCCCTGCACTCGGGAGGTTGAGACAGGAGGATCGTTGTGACTTCAAGACCAGCCTGGGCTACAAAATGAGTTCAAGGCCAGCCTGGATGGCATAGTGAGACCCTGTCTCAAAAACACAAGGGCTGGGGAACTAGCTCAGTGGCCTAAGCACTTGCTTGGCAAGTGTGAGGTCATGAGTTCAATCCCCAGTGCCGCAAAAAAAAAAAATAAATAAATAAATAAAATAAAAAAAGGGGCAATTGTCAGACACAATGGTGTCTCTTTATAACTTTAGATGCAATTATTAATGAGACAGATTTCATCATATTAATGAAAATCAATGAATATGTTGCCTGAAGAGGCTTTGTGTGGAGGTTATGTTTGAAAGAAACTGTTTCTCAGAGGAATTAGAGTAAGACATAGATTCTTTGTTATTTGGGTTGTTTAGAGATCTTGGGGAGTTTGTCTGTTTCCTTAAATTATGTAATGTTTAAATTATATGTTCTAAATACAACTAATTAGTAAACATCAGTTTGTAACTTATTTCAATTGTTTCAAAACAGCCTCTTTTTCTTCTTCCCATCTTCAGGGAATACCCAATTTTATGTTAGTGTTTGTGTGAGTCAGTTCTTTGTTGATGTGACTAAATACCCTAGAAAAGCAACTTAAAGGAAGAAAAGATTATTTTCGCTGCAGGTTTCTGTTCATGGTTGACCAGCTCCATTGTTTTAGGCCTCTGGCAAGGCATCATGACAGAAAGGTGGCAGGAAAAAGATGCTCACCTTGTGGCAACCAGAAAGGTGACAGCCAGAGAGAGGAAGGGGGCAGAGAGGAGGCAAACCCTTCCAAGGCGTGCCCTCAATGATGCACCTCCTTCAACTGACCCAACCTCCTAACAGCCCAGTCAGCTATGAACTCTTCAATGGATTAATTTATCGATGAGGTCAGTGCCCTCATGATCCAATCTCTTCATTAGGATGACTATGAGTAAATCGGTGATCAAGCCCTCAGTGTGAGTCTCAGAGGGATACTTCATATTTAAACCATAACAGCACCCTTTTGATGGTATTTGATGTGAGTAACTTGTGAGGAAAAGGATTTTGAACCTATTATGAGAGTTAAAATTTTTACTTCTTAGTGTATGGAATGACAACACTGATACTATTTTTTTGGCCTGAGATAATACTTTGACTTGTGAACTGAGCAAACATTTGTTCAGATACTTTTTTGAGATAAGTCGTTGAAGGTATACATGACATTTGTTATTGAAAGTGAGATACAGAATCTGTAGTTTTTCTTTAAAATGTTTTGTAGTTGAAATAAGTGTACTATTTGCCTGTTTTTCTTCTTTTGGTTCTTTAGGCCGCAGGAGCAATTCGACCTCTTGTATCTACTGTCATCAGTCCCTCTACTGAAGGTTGCTTAGACCACTCATTAGAACGTGCCAAATACAGAGCAAGTGAAATGCCACAGGCTTTTCTATTTGATGTGATCTATGAAGCCTATCAGCGGGTAAGAATCTCAAGTTTTTGAACAAGCTGGTATTATGTCGTACTTCCCAAAAGCATGTACACATTTGGAGAATTTCTAAGAAAACACATGGTATCTAGTTGTACTCCTAGGCTAAGATTTATTGCAGTGAAGTCATAAGGATATACAGCTTGATCAGAAGAGAGATACAGACAGTCTGCAGGAATCCATTTGGAGGTTTCCTTATCCTTTCTTCCTCCCCTGACAGGACACAAGACCACACCAGAGAAAATGCAGCAACATGTGTGCAGTTTTTCTCCCAGGGACGCCCATTCGAGACTTAGCGCACAGGTGTTTATTGGGGTTGGTCGCATAGACACCCTCTGGCTAGCATGCACAAACATTCCACATTCCCTGAAGGAAAGCAGATGTTCAGCATAAACAGCGCTGTGCGTGCAGGCAGTTTAGGCTTAGTGAACCATTCCTGTCCATTAACTCCCAAATGCTGACCCATGGCCTATCTTGAAAAGACCTATCTGGTCTTCTTTAGGAGAGCAGTCTCAGTCTCACGAGGGTAAATGTTCTGCATAGCTACTTAGACATCTTAGTTAAAATTTTAATTAAAGGTAAGTAATTTCCTAAAGTTGTTAAACATTTTTGGATGTTACTATCGTATTTTTGGATTTTTTTTCTTATGTTTGGAAATACTTCTGGACTTACATAATTTTATTACCATTTATTTGCATATTTGAGTAGATTCTTATTAAATCTCCTCTATTGGGCTTGTCAGGAAACTTCTAAATGCAGTAGGTTAGAGCAACCAATTCTGTGCTGTGGTGAGATCAGGCAATCAGCAAATACTTTGAGGTAAACTTTTAGGATTACAGGATTAGGGTAATATGAATATTGATGTTTCTATTAGAAGAATATATTATAATAGGTTTAATTTGGCAGAGGGTTATTTACTTGCATACATTGAATTATAAATCAAAAATCTTGACTCCATCAGTTAACTGTTTTACAATTTTTAAAGAGGTTTATTGGGACTGTATTCAACATGGCTGATTAGAGGAGGGGCCACATTGAAGCAACTCAGAGAAAATCAACTAAAAACACAGGTCATTGGAAGAAGGAGGGCCATACATCCTGATGCCAAAATCAGTCTGAAATAAGAGACTTGGAGATCCAACAAAACACAGACACAGGACTTTCCAAAGTGATTATCTACCTCACAGTGCTGCCTGTGGGTCTCCCACCTGTGTGTGGAGCAGGTTCACCATTCCAGCAAATTTTCAAGAAAACCTAATGGGCTGAAATAATGTGGCTAACTCAAGTCAAACAGGATAGATTTGGGATGTAATTCCTCTTGCTTCTTTTGCCTTCCTTTAAATAGAAGATGCTGCAGCCTGGCAGCAAATGTTGTCTGTACACACAGGAGTTGAGTAACCAGGAAGATGCTCCTTCTCTGACCGGGGAATGGTATTTTTTTTTTTTTCCACATACCATAGTAGCTAACTGGATCCTCTAAGGACAACAAGGTTAGGGGCTACAGTAGTGGTGGTGAGGGTAGTGAGTGGGAACAGTATGAGCACAAGCGTAAGACACACATGTGGATTGCTGATGCGGGATTCAAGCAGGCTTGGGTGAGGAAGTCAGCCCTCCCCTAGCCCTGCAGCCAGCAGTGCAAGCAGCCTTGGACTAGGAGGGACAAGGAGTGAGAAGGAGCCAGTGGTGGGGAACAGAGGAGGCTGTGCAAAATCTGGAGGAGCCAGTTGTACTTGGAACTGGAAACAGCCTCAGGCTGTCTGTCTGAGGGTGCCATGGCAACGGGGAGAGTGTTGCAGAGACAAAAAGGGTAAGCAGAACTTGCCAGGCCATCGAGAAAGCTGCTGACTGAAGACACTGACCCCAGCCCCAACATCTGGAAGCCAAGATCAGCACCACACCCAGCCCTAAACGTACCAGTGTGGTTACCCAACACAGTTCTGGGCTCTAACTTGAAAGTCATCTTATTAGAAAGCTTCTGTACAGCAAAAGAAATCACCAACAGAGTAAAAAGGCAACGCGCAGAGTGGGAAAGATTTTTTGCCAGCTGTTCCTCAGACAGAAGACTAATATCTACAATATTTAAAAAACTGAAAAGAACCTCCCCAATTTAAAGATCCAACCCAAAGATGAGCATTTGAGATGAACAGACACTTCTCAGATGAAGAAATACAAACGGTATTTAAGTATATGAATAGATGCTGGACACCACTGATCATTTGAGAGATGCAAATTAAAACATTGTTGAGATCCATCTCACTGCAGAAAGAATGACTATTATCAAGAAATCAACCAGTAAATGCTGGAGGGGCTGTGGCAACAAAGAAGCCCTTCTTCACTGCTGGTGGGAGTGCAGAGCAGTGCAACCACTATGGAAATCGGTGTGGAGATTACTCAAAAAAGTAGGATTAAAGGTCCCTTTTGATCCACCTATCCCCCTTATTGGTATTTTCCTGAAAGAATTAACAGGATCATACTACAGCCATATTTAGATGCCCATGTTTTTACTAGTACAGTTTGTAATAGCTACATCTTGGAAACAGTCCAAATGCCCATCAATCAATGAATGGATAAAAGAAGATGTGTTTTTTTAATACGATGGAGCACTACTTAACCATAAAGGATAAACTTGTGACATTTCTAGGTAAATGGATGCACCTTGAGACCATACTCTCCAAGTGAAAGAAATTGGTCATACATGTATAAATATTGCATTGTTTCTCTGGTGTGAGAAAGTGAAAAAACGTAAATAAGGGCCAAAATATGTAAGATATATTGTGAAATAGAAAATATTCAATGGGAAAGAAAAAGGAAAAACTACTAGAAGAGAAACACAAAATGGAAACAAAGCTTTTGTAAATAAGAAGGGGAAGAGGAAGGGAATGGGGAAAAAAGAATCAAGATATATCATGTACAGGTACAAATTGAATATGATGAATGTGATCATTATGTATATCTAAATGGTACCAATAAACTTAATGACATAACAAAAAATTAAATATTAGAAAATCTTACTAAGCATTTACTTGTGTGTGAAAAAATATTAGGCCCTTTTTTTATACCATTTCATGTTCCTTAAACATGCTAGTACCAAAAAAGTGAGATTTATTAAGTAAAATTCATTATAATGATCCATGTATGAGTTGTCTTTTCTTAAAATAATGAATTTGGTATTTACTAAATTTGGTATTTAATAAATTTGGAATTTACTTTTAGGATTTGGTCATTAATTTCATACATCTTATATTATAAATACCTTCAAATTTTGAGTTAATGTATTCTATATTTTAGACTAAATTTTGCTGAGCTACACTACCATGTGCCACATTTCTAAGATTGCTGGAAGAATTTATTCACTTTGATATATATGTTCATATTAGAGTAAATATGATTTATGATAGGTGTATATTAGAAGAAAGTATGAGTATGATTTTATTATACTTGCATTACAGTAGTTTTTCAGAAGCTCTTTCTGTGTCTTTCAGGGGCTGTGCAGTGTGTAAAGTTTGTGAGGCTGGGGAAGAGTGCAGTAAATGGGGGCTTGGGAGCAGATGTGTTGGAAAGGACCTGGTTCTGTATCTGTAGGGTCCTAAAAGCTCTATTACAGGCCTTTGACTTTACTGTGAATGAGACAGGAAACCATTGGCAGTTATTGTAGAGTCTTATGGTGTCTCTTCGTCAGTTGTGGGGATTATGAACTACAGAAGGGCAAAAGAAGAAGTAAAACACTACTGTGATAACTATGTTACCACAAATGTGATAATGGCAAAATAGTTAACAAAATGTGATAATGACAATTGAGACAGATTGGATAATGGAGGATATAGTACAAAGCTCTTGTATTCTGACTACATGTGAAGGTAGAAGTTGGAAAACCAACCCAAGAGGTTGTACATTGGATGTCAAAGATAGGGACTAGCCATGAACTCAGATATTTGTTCTGAAAAACTAGAATACAGTTGTTTGAGATGGAGAAGATTTTGTGGAGGAAAATTTGGAATTTAGTTTTGATACACTTGAGATTTATGGTAGAGACACAATTGCAAGTGTTAAGGAGGTAGTTGGATATATAATTCTAGAATTCAGTGGAGAGGTTTAGCTGGGGATATTTGTGGGAATTGTCATCATGGAGCCACTGAATCTATCAGGTTGAGTAGGATCAACAAAGGAGTCAGTGCATACAGGGCAGAAGGGTCCAAAGGTTAAACCAAAGTTTTGAGGTTGGAAAAACATTAGTTTCCTATTGCTGCTGTAACAAATCACCAGAAACTTAATTAATTAAAACAACAGAGATGCTTTCTCTTCCATTTCTGGAAATCAGAGTTTTAAAATGAGGTGTTAGTGGCGCTGAGTTACCTCTGGAGGCTCTGATGGAGAACCTTTCCCCTAGTATTTTCCCACATTCCTTGTCTCTGGCTTTTCCCTTGCACATTCCTACCTCTTCTTTTCATTGAAACCTTTCCTAGACTTCACTCTGATTCTCCTATCCTTCTCATACAAGGGTCCTTGGATTACCCCAGAATCAGGGCTCACCTTGAAAATTCAGGATACTTTTTTCATCTCATCCTTAATTTAATAACATGTCCAAAGTTCCTTTACCATCTCTAATGTGTCCACAGATTTCAGAGGTTAATATATGACCGTATTTTTATGCCTGTATTTTCAGATTCTCTTACTGCCTGTTTTCATACTTCTTTTAAGTCTTTATGTAAATATGGCCTCCTCAGAGAAGTCTTCCCTGGAGGTGTTATATGAAATAGTCTCCGTCATTTACCTCTTTATTCTGCTTTAGTTTTCCTTATTGGATATCACTACCTGGCATGTCTACTGTTTTGATGTTTGACCATCTTCCTTACTGGAACGCTAATCTTTTTACCAACCAGTGTCTCCCCTGTTCCATCTTTGCAGGCCTTAATTTTGCAGGCCCTAAATTTACAGGAGCTTCTTTTTTGGTCAAACTCAAAACTTTTAAAATTAATCAGTTTGGCTATTTGCTCTTTATTCTCAACAAAGAGTGTAGAACTGTCTAAAAACTCCCAACAATGTCCAAGCCACAGGTTAAATGTTTGGTTGCCTTGAAATTTCTTTTATCTAATTAATTAGTTCATCATCTCTAATCTCAATCTTCCTCAAAGACTCAGGGCATGAACAAAATACAGATTAATTTTCTGCCAGAGCATAACACAAATGGCTTAGAGTCTAACTACAAATGGAGTCCTTCTTAATAATTGAAACCTCTGGAGCCTGATCTTTTTCTCTGCTATTTTATCATTATTTTGGTCTTCTGATCTCTGAACAGAATCTCCCATCAATCTCAGCTTACAGCGCTCTAGAGCTGCTTGTTCAGCCAGCATTTCCAGATATTTCCAAACTTCTTATCAAACCAGTTCCGAAGGTTCCATGCCTGTCTGCCATGCCATGTAGTCACAGTGACTACCCCACTTCTGGTACCAATTTTGTCTTACTTTGTTGTCACTGGTACACAATACTGAATGCAACAAATTAAAAGAGGAAAATTTATTTTGGGTCACAGTTTAGAGAGGTTTCAGTCTATAGTTAGCTGACTGCAAGTCAGGACAGCATGGCAGACAGACATGGTAGAAGAGAGAGCTCATGACGTGGTGGGGAGCAGAGAGAAATTAAAGGAGGAGAGGAGATACACCCCTGCCACACTGCCAGTAACTGACCTCATCATGCCAGGCTTTACCTCTCATTATATTTAGCTATAAATTTATCAGTGGAGTAATCCACTGATGTGTATCATGCCCATATGATCCAGTCACCTCCTGAAAGATTTACCTATGAGCACATGAGGCTTTGAGGGCACATCTAGATATCAACCTCAATGTATGATCTTGGCTGGGATTTTAAGCATAATCATTACCTATAGAAATTTCTTATTAATTAATTTAAAACCGTAAAGTCTCTTTTGTCTTTCATTCAGTTGTAGTGTATGATCATGAGCTAACTAGTGATTCTAGTTGTGTAAGTTCATTTAAATTTAGTTTTGTAAGCTTATCAGTGTTCCTAGTTTCTAGTTTCAACCATGTCTTCTGTAGCTTTTAGCATTTACTTTTATAATTTTATCAGTTTGGTGGATTATTATGGCTTTTAGCTTTTAATTTGAATTTACTTTGTTTCTCTGAAGGTGAAGCTTTGCATATGTATGTTTTTTCAATTTTCTGTATTGCTTGTAGCTTTCATCTTAATTTGCGTGTCCTTCCTAGATTCATATACTGAAACCTAACCTTGCGACGGTGTTAGCAGGTGGGGGGTTTAGAGAGGTGGTTAGGTTGTTAAGGCTCCATCCTCATGAGTGAGATTAGTACTTTTATTAAAGGAGACCTGTGGCAGCTTGTTTGCCCCTTCTACTATGTTAGGACTCAGCAAGAATTCCATGTACCCGGACATAGCATCCGTGAGGATTAGGGCTTTGCTAGATATAGAATCTGCTGGTGATTTATTCTTTGATTTTCCAACCTGTGGAATTGTGAGTAATGATTTGTTCATAAATTACCTTATCTGAGTTATTTTGTTATAGTAGACTAAGTAGATTTAAAACACTTATTAAAATTGTATCAATATTTCTTATTAATATCTCCTATCCATTTTTCTTTTGCGTGTCTTGTTAGTTGGGCTTCTTCTATATCCTAGAGCAGTAGCGGTGAACCTATGGCATGTGTGTTATTATGTTTTTCTTTTAAGACAAAGGATGTTAATGTATGAGGTGTTTTTTCTTAACTGAAACCTCAGTATTTAGGTTTAATTGCAATGTTGGCACTTTGGGATAAATAAGTGGGTTTTAGTTTGCAGTGCGGCACTTGGTCTCTAAAAGATTCACCAGCACTGTCGTAGATAGTGTTCTTTTCTTGGTTTTACATATTGCAAACATCTCTTAACTGCTCAATATTGTCTTTAATGTACTTCATTTTGATATAGTCAAATACTGTGAGTTTTAGATCTTAATTTTCCCTTAAATGCTCCCCCCCAACTCCCTCCCTTTCTATCTTATTGTGCTCTATTGATGTTAGGGTTTTTCATTTCACACTTAGGTCTTTGATCCATTATTTTAAAGTGTTTTGCATTACAAGACTCCTTACTCGCCCGCCCAACTTTTACAAAGTGAACTAGGTTTTCCAGCATTGTTTATTAAATCATGTATTCTTCTCTGACTTCTTTGTGCATCTGCTACATTGCTATTTTATAATATACATAGATTTATTTTTGGGGTCATTATCACTGATATATTTCCTGTGAAACTACTGCATTTTTTAAAAAGTTACTTTCGAAATGATCTTTTTTGCACAGGTTCCCTAGGAAATAAAGCCTCAGGCAAAGCTTAAATCCTGATGCAAGGTGATAGATATATTACCAGTCTGGCCACTGCTTCACGAACAAACACAGCTGGTCACTTCACACAGGACATATCCAGACGAGTTTATCCAAAACTGTTTGCATTTTTCCCTTCAGTGAATTGTTGTAAGAGCAGAATTCATCTGATAGTTACCTCTGAGTTAACATTTTTCTTACAGAAATGAATCCATGTTCTCTAGACCCTTCAGTAGGCAGGGAAGCCGGATCTCATGACAGGTACTATAGTGTTTTACCTGTAGTGAGAAATAGCTTCAGGGAGAAACCACAGACTGTGACTCCTGTCCTCAGATATATGTGGGCCCACTTGTTTTGGTGCATAGGACTGGGAGACAGATGAGACTAAGAGAATCTAGGGCAGGACATCTGATGTGACTGGTACACCATGAGTTGACGTTTATTACCTTTCCGGGAGTCAGATATCTTAGGTTGAACTCCCTCTGTTTGGTGTTCATGTGAATTGGTGTTTATTGGAATATAAACTTGGGGATTAAGTTGATGTCTTTAAGTTTTAAATTCTCATTTATAAACATGTCTCATATCTTTTACATTCTTTGAAGGACTTTTATTGTGTATTTTTTGCAGTTTCTTTAACTATATATGTTTAGCTGTTATATGACATTCTGATATTTGTTAGGTGTTTTTCTTTGCTATATTGAGCACGTAGCAGGCAGATTTCTTGAAAATGTGGTCTTAAGTTTGTACTTGCATTCTTGGTTTGTGACAAAAATGACCATATCTGAAGATGATGACAAATTTATCCTTTTCCTTCTTATTTTTATTTTTCTTTGTTCCTTGCGCAGAACAGCAAATTTAGTAGTTGTTTAAATGTGTGTCATGTGAGAATTTGAAAAGAAGAATTTTTTAATAGCGTGAAATAAAATTTGGCATGTTCTTAAAATTGTGCATTTATTTTCTCTGTGTGCTACAGACTAGAAAACTGGGCCTATTGTGAAATCTTTGGATAAAAAATATTACCAACGTTTTAAACTTTCCCTCTAGGTCACACCTTTTCATTAGAGACCATGTCTTAACAAGATGTGATCATCTGTCTTTAGCTGTTTTAACCTAATCTTTAGCTAGGTTAGATGAATTAAAAAAAAAATCCAACAAGGAGGTAGTTTAGTTGAAAATATACATAAGATCAGGAGACAACAAAGCAAAGATGAAGCAAACAGAGGACACAGAATCAGAGTGTGGAGAGAGCTATCAAAAATAAGTCGCTTTGTTCTTGTGGTCTGTTCTGAGTTCATGGCATTGTAGTAGGAAAAAAAACAGAATACTGGGAAAAGTTTTCACTCTGGAAGATCACTAGAGATCTCATTTGTGTTTTTCTGGTGAGAAAGTTAAAGTTGAAAATGGAATATGTGAGAAGAGGCATGACATTCTGTCATCATGAGGAGTAAGTAAAAGGACCTCTCAAAACTCTCACCGACTTTTTTGTCTGTTAAAATCCTGATCGTTTTGTTATAGAATTCAGCAAGAAAGGCTGCTTTTTTTTCTTTTTTTTCTGTCTCCTTTTTGGAACAGCGTCTCCATACGCAGTTCGGGCTGGCCTTGAACTGAACTCACTTTGTAGCCCAGGTTGGTCTCGAACTCTCAGCGATCCTCCTGTGTCAGCCTCCCGAATGCTGGAATTACAGCCATGTTCTACCATGTCAGGCCGACGAGAGTTGCTTTTGGAAAAAAATAGTACTAACCACTAGGACACAGCATTGCTTCTTCCTGATCTTTTACTGTAGGTTTCTGCCTCTCAAATCAGGTGCTGACTTCTGGTGAACAGTCAGGAGATGACAAGGAGTTTATAAGGAAATTTTGACAAATTGCACAGGTGGACGCTAAAAAATTGAACATAATTGGCAAACTCCCACCTTTGTATGTGGCAAGAGCCACATATAGACACCAGTACCTAGGTGACTGACAGTCTCCTAAAGGTAGCAGAGCCATAGCTGACCCGGCAGTTCTGTGACAGGAGCACTTGTGATCATATCACAAGCTATTTATGTGCTAGCAAGGACGTGCCATTCTGTAGGGGGAAGAAATAAAGTTCAAGAAGAAAAGTTCATATTCACCTGAATACTAAAGAAAATCTTGGTGGTATGGGTTTATCTGGGGTTAGAGGGTGAAATTAGGTTATGTTTTGATCTCCTTTGGTCCTGTGGATCTTGTTTTGTCCTTCCTAAGCAGACTTGTATAGTATAGGTAATATCCATGCAGTACCTCCACACTTCATGGCTGGAATAGACCTATTTCTTAGACTGATCTGAGAATGTCACTGCTTTATATTGTTGGTTGATTTACGTCAGAAAATTGCAGCTTGATAGGTGAAGTATGGCGGGATTGAGAATATATTGTATCATAAAGAAATACAGATTTTAAAAAATTATATGATGATTTTGTTCAGATCTTTCTCACTAAGCAAATTAGTCTTTCTCAGTAAATCAGAACTATATGCTATTCATTTGTGATGGATGTTGCTATATTAGTTTTGGTTAAATTGAAAACTTTTTTTTTCTCAGTTATATTGACTAAAAGAGCAATACGAGCCAGGCATGCTAGTGCACAGCCTGTAATTCGAGCACTTGGAAGGCTGAGACTGGGAGAGTGCAGTGATTTCAATGCCAGGCTGAACTGCATAGTGAGACCCTGTCTCATAAAGCCCCCTCCTCCAGTAAAAGTGCAGTAAGATTTGAGAAGCTGATGTGAAACGAACTATTTTTCTCCAATGTCCTTTTAGTGTGGTGACCAAAAAAGTTCACTGATGGGTTTCAATACATTACGTCCACTTAGAGGTGATATAAGCAACTCTGATGGTCTTTTACCGTTGCCAAATTATCTTCTTACTTAGAAAAGAATACATTTTTAAAAGATACACTTCTCTTATAAGGTAGTAATTTTCTAACTGGCATATCTTCCTGACTTCTCTGCTGACCATTAATATCCCTGGATTCATCACTGAATCTGGGGGCTGGGGGCCCATGGAAGCAGTCACTAGACACAGACATCTGTCTGCCACAGACCTTAAGGACTTCCCCCGACAGTGTTCCTTTGGTTGCCAACAGTGCTTGTCTTCAGTGGTCTCTGATTCTTCAACCTACCTTTCAGCCTATCTCCTCTTGCCTTTCACAACTGTGTAAGGTTTAATTTGTATAGTCTCTTATCACCTTCCAATTATTGTATCACTGATCATCCCTCAATTCAATTATGAAGTTATGACTACATGTTAGGTGCCCTTAGACTTTGTACAAATGACTCCAACTGCCTTTTACCATTGCTAAATTATTTTCTTATTTTGCTTAGAAAAGAATACATTTTTAGAAGATGCACATCTCTTATAAGGTAGTAATTTTCCAAGATGCTTGATGCCAAAATCATTTGAGTTTGTAACATAACTTTCTTTCTTGGATGGATCACTAAATATTTAGCCATTGGCAAAAGAACTAGAAGAAAAGGTTTTGCTTTTAAGTGGTTCTGGCAGGGTTTTGGTTATTGGTGTACAGCCTAGAACATTGGAAAGTCAGGTGTAATTTCTAAAAAAGATGAACTACCTAGTAATATTAAGACAAACATGTTTATGAACCACCTTTGTTATAGAAATTAGCTATCTCAAATAGCTTTGTAGGATCCATACCATACAAAATTATAGGCCCTTAAACAAATGCATAGCATCATACTTGTTTAACAAATAAAAACAGAATGTTTCCTTACATGCGATTTCCAAGTTCATGTCATTACTTGTTTTATGGACATTACTGGCATTGCTGGTGGGCATTAATATTTTGAAAAAGTCTTTGCTATTTCTAGTTATGAGGTAGAAATATATTTTGCATTATATGGCAAGTTAATCATTTTAATAAGCTTTTGAATAAACAATTTCTTAATTGATCAGGACTGAGAGAAATGAGTTTTTGAATGAGAGCGAGAGAGACTATTTTAGACAAGGGTTTATTGTGAAATTTGTATTTATTATTGAATACCAAGAAACCTAAAAATGTCAGAAATCCCACAGTAGGTAGTATGAAGTATAAAGTAGTGGACGTTCCCTCCATTGCGTTCCATGACATAGACTCTAAAGAACATGGTTAGATTCTGTGTCAAATCATTGCCCAGGGTTTTTGACTTCAAGTCATGACAGAAGAGCTTGGATAGCCACCCCCTTGGTGGACAAAAACGACAAATTCTGCTGTATGTGTAGAGACTGATGGGGCAGCACTTAGGTTTGACACATTTATATCAAAGCCATTTTGTTGCCTCTTAACTCCAAATCTCCCCTTGCCTTGCTGGACCCTGTAAATCTCTCCTTTGCCAAAGCACTGTAAGCTTCACCAGGACACAGCACTGGAGGAACTAGGTTTTCTTCTGGATTCTGATATGGAATGGAAATTGCAGGCTCCACAGCTGTCATCGGCATGTATGTGGCACTCCATGGTGTTTGTTACCTAGTGGATTTTGGGTGCCATTCTAGCCTGCTTCTGTCTGTCACACCAGGTTTTCCTGGTTATTTTGCCCCTGGCAAGATTCAGCGCTTTCAGCCCTGGTGCACTGGTACTGTCGCTGAGGTTTCCAGCTCGCTGGTCCCATCTAGAAATCTGTGATCATCAGCCTCATTTTGGTGAGTGTCCCTTTTAATAAAGGTCAACATGTCCTGCCACCTGGATACCACTGCACCCTCCCTACTGCAAGCCTGTTCTGCCAGTGATATTAGACATCAGCATTGGGAAGGACATTGGCAGTCAAAAATGGGCCACTTTTATTTCTAACTCAGCGACCATGAACTATAGTGATCACCAACTAGACTGTCTCTGGGCCAGTTTTTACACCTGTAAATGAGGACTTTGGACCAGATGGTCTTCAAGACTCAGTCTAGGCCTGGCTTCTCAATTCAGAAATAAGTAAAACGCTGGCTAAAGTAATGATTTTCCAAAAAACCATTGAATAGAGATTTAAAAGTAAACCAATTGTAATTTGGTTGGTTATATGAGCATTATAGCATGAAAGATTAATTAACCTAGAACACTCTGTACTGATGGATGGATCCAGTTAAATTATATGGAGAGTTGTGGTGAAAACATTTGCCAGATGAATCACTGCAAGGACATTTTAAATTGTTTCAGAGATGCAACAATTGCTTTTAAGGAGGTTTCATACTCGGAGAATAAAACAAACCAGAAGATTCATATTGAATGGTAACATTTTAGCCTTTATATCTACAACTCCAGTAATAACAGATACTTTAGTTTACAGAGCTAAAACATTTAATAACTCACATTTCTATTCAGTGACTTTCCTTCCTTCCTCTAACTTTTTTTTTAATATAGCAGTTATATCTCAGAAAGTATTACTCATTGAATGAAAGGAACACATCCCCAGTATATCGTTTAGAGCTACTTGTCCTTTGCCTTAACTGCAGTTGGGATTTGGGTGTCTGTTGTATTATCTTAGTGGCTACTTGGAGCTAACTTGTTTCTTCTGGGTGGTTGTACAAGTTGGGAGTTTGGGTAGACTAGGGCTTGATGGAGGAGGAGTAAGCTAATGGTTTTCAGAGTATTGGGTCGCTTTCAACTCTGAGCTAAAATGACCTCTTCATCCTTGTCCTAGAACATACTTCTGTTATCAGTTAACATGGAATTTTCAATTCATGCAGGAGGAAAATAGTTCTTTCAATACTCACTCTGTGAGATGCATAATAACTGGTAAGTGATAGCCCTATCATTAAAATAAGTCAAAGTACTTGCACAAGGTACTTACATATTTTATTCCAGTAATGCTTTTGATGATACATGCCCATAAAATGTAATTAATTAATCAAATATCTTTTGATAAGATTTGACAACCTAGTTTGAAAAGGCTATAAAGAATATTTCCTTTGCTGGTCAGGTCAGTGTGTTTTTATCCATATATTGTTTACCATTTTGTCTGTGGTTTTTATCTTTCTCATTTTAACTTTGTGGTTTATTCTTCAGGTTGAGTATATTTTTGACATACATGCCTTAGGGGAAATAAATCTATTTGAATATAAAAATAGAACAGATGGATAACTGTATTTTCTAAGGGCTATAGTTCAGTGAGGAGTTTTAGGAAACCTCCCATTAAATGTATGTTTAAGAACACTAAATTTTTTTTCTTGAAAACACACCCTTTTCTCCACCATAGTCATCTTTAGTGTAATCAGAAAACTTCAAGGAAAAATTTTACACTCCCATTTCTCAGAATAGCTAAAAATAAAGTTTCTTTTTCTCTTTTCCTCTAAGGTAATCTTGTGTTTCTTTGGAAGCTTCAAAAAAAAAAAAAAAACTGAAAAAGTAAAGTCCAGTGCCTCTCTATGCTGATCAAGATGTTATATCCTTTCATGCTGTCTGTGTGTTCCCTACCACAGAATATTAAATGGAATTAAGAGTATGAGGAAGTCACATAGACCTTTTTCTTTCATTAAAAGTAAGCTAGTCTTTTTACTTCATTCCTGATTCTGATGAATTGTGGAGCACACAAATGCCCTTTGTTTCTAGCCACATTTCAAGTCACCATGTCATATCATGTCCTGATGAATACAAAGCAGTACATTACATGGTGAGAAAACTCACCATATATCAGGGGCTGCATTTTAAATTGCAGCTTTTATTCACACCATGGTTTTACTAATACAAAATAATTCATTAAACCCAGTTTTATTATAGAAAGAATGTACATCACATATCTTTTTCAAGAGGGTTTTGTTGTCATTATCAGACCATGTACTTAAAATGTAACCTGACAGTATTTTCAATAAGGCATTACTATTAAAACAGTTTAATTTGGTAAGCTTTCTAAAAATCATGTTTATATGGTAGTAAAATCATTTCCTTTTGTTGCTGTAGCTGCTTGCTGCTTTTAAAAGTTTTGTTTTTGTCAAATAATTGTATGTATTTATGAGTACAGTTTGTGTGCATTTAATGGAATGATTGAATTAGGCTAATTAATATATTCATCATCTCAAATATTTATGTTTTCTTTGGGAGACAATTTAAAATCCTTTTAGTTATTTTGAAATATACAGTTTGTTATTGGCACGTTGTGTGGCAGATGACCCAAATAGTTTCTCAGGTAACTGAAGTTTTGTACCTTTTGACCAATTTTCCTGCTCTTTCTGTCGCCTGCCACTGCTCCAGACAGGCCTCTGATAAACCTTCTGATCTCTAAGTTCAAGCTGTTTGTACATGAAAGTAAGACCCCATGGTATTTTTATGTCTGTACCTGGCTTCTTTCACTTAATGTACTACATCGAAGTATGTTCGTTCATATTGTTGAAGACGATAGTATTTCCTGCTTTTTAAAGGTGGACTACAATTCCACTGTGTACATAAACCATACTTTAAAAATCCCTGTGTTCTTTAATTAATAGATTAATTTAGTAGATTCCACATCTTAAATATTGTGAATAGTTCTGTAATGGGAATGCAGATGTCTCTTCAACATACTGATTTCATTTCCTTTGGCTATACACCCAGAATTTCAGTTGCTGGATCATATGGTAATTTCATCTTCAGTATTTTGAGTAACACCCATACTGTTTCCCATAATAACTCTACTAAGTTACATTTTCACCAACAGTATGCAGGTGTTCCCTTTTCTCCATATCCTCACCAATACTTACTGACTCCCATATACTTGATAATAGCTACTCTAAGTGGAGTGAGGTACTGTTACACTGTAAATTGATTTGCATTTTCCTGATTCACGATGCTAAACATTTTTTGTAAGAGACCAAATAATGGGAATCTAGGCTTCATTGAGTTTCTCTGTGAGAACAAAAGAGAAATGGTGAGCTGCGCTCCTTTGGCAACATGCGAGCGTGGTGGCGCATTGCCAATTCCAGGGAAGTTAACGCAGCTGAGATCTGGTTGTTTACCTGGGCATATACTGTAGGTGGCAGGAGGTAGATGAATCTTCTGCTACCCTAACTGCTTACTCCTATGTCTAGGTAAATAAAAGAGAGATGGGCCAAAATGCTCAGGGTGCTCTTTTGTCCACTAAAGGCAAAGCCCCTTGAGCCCCACATTCCAGATTAATTCTGTGCCTTTTTTGTCTTTCGTTCTTGTCCCCCCACCCCAAGTCGGGGATAAGCTCATAGGCTGGTTCCTACATTTTTTCCCCTCTATACTCTTGATCATTTGTATATCTTTTTTTGATGTTTGTTCGAGTTCTTTGCCCATTTTAAGAATATGACTATTGATTTTTCTATTTAGTTCTTTATGTATTTTGGATATTGTCCTCTTCATTGATGATTCACAAGCATTTGTTTCCAGTATTTTGGTTGTTTTTTTATTTGGTTTTTCCGTTTGCTGTGCAGTTTTATAGTTTGCAATCCTGTTTGTTAATTTTTTGTTTGTTGTGTTTTTAATCATACCCAAGAAATCACTGCCCAGACCAAAGTCATGAAGCTTTCCCTGTTTTCTTCCATTACTTTTATGGTATCATGATTACATTTAAGTCTTCAATTCATTTTGAGTTGTTTCTTATATAAAGGGTGAGGTCTATATATAAAGGTCTGTTACCATTCTTTACATATAGATATTCAGTTCTTCCAACATCATTTATTAAAGAGACTGTTTTCTGTACATTGTTCTTGGAATCTTTGTTGAAAATTAGGTGGCCATAAGTACATGATTTTCTGGGTTTTGTATTTTCTTCCATTGGTCTGTGTGTCTCTTATGCTAGTACCATGGTGTTTTCATTACTGTATCTTTTTAGTAAATTTTGAAATGCAGTAGTGTGATGATTCCAACTTTATCCTATTTGCTCAAGATGGCGTTGTCTATTTGGGGTCTTTTGTGAATTTTACAATTATTCTATTTCAATAAAGAATGACATTGGTATTTTGTTAGAAATTATATTGAATCTATAGATCACTTTGGTTGGTATGTACATTAAAGAATGTCCATCCATGGATGTGAGGTATCTTTCCATTTATTTGTGTTATTTTCAATTTCTTTCATTCATGCTTTGTAATATATTATATTAACCATGTTAAATTTATTACTGAGTTTTAAAGTGTCCTTTGAAATTATTGTAGATAGGTTATTTTCCTATTCGTCATGTAGTTCACTATTAATGTGTAAGAATGCTATCTTTTTTAGTAAGTGAATTTTGTATTCTATATTATTGAATGTACTTCAGTTCCAGTTTTATTTGATGGAGTCTTTTCCATACATGTGATCTTGTAGTAAGAAAACACAATTTAACTTTTCCTATATAGATGCCTTTTGCTTCCTGGTTAATAATTTTGGCTAGGACTTCTAGTATTAGGTTGAACAGAAGTAGCAAGAATGAAAGTCTTCATCTTGTTTCCTAATCTTAGGGGAAAGCCTTCAGTTTTTTCCCTGTAAATATGATAACTGTGGTCTTGTCATATATGACCTTTCTTGTGTTGGGATACAGTCCTTCTATATCTAATTTGCTCAGAATTCTTAACATGAAGGGATGTTGAATTCTATTGAGTGCTTTGTCTGCATCTATTGAGATGATCCTACTTTTTTATTGTTCATTATGTAATTTAATTGGTTGAACCATCCTTCTATCCTAGGGGTAATGAACACTTGATCATGGTGAATGACACTATTGATCTCCTGCTGAATATGATTTACTAATATTTGTTGAGGATTTTTATATGTGTTCATCAGAGATAATTGTCCTATGGTTTTTTTTTTAAAAGAATACAACCAAACAATATAAAACAGTAGAGTCAATCACAACAAAACAATGAACATGGTACATGACTTCTAAACAGAGTAAAAAGCAATTGATAATGGCTACCATAATGCCTCTTGTTATCTTCAATATAACTGCCCATACCATCAGGGATAAGTAAAATCAAACAAAATATAACAAAATAAAACCAGTAAAAAAACAAAAACAAAAACAAAAACAAAAACAAAAACAAAAACAAAAACAGCAGAACAATGTAAGCAATGTAGAAGTTCAAGATACTAGTAAAACAGCAGTGGCTACCACAATGTTTGTCATCTTCAGCAGAGTTGCCTACACCTTCAGACATATTACAATCAAACAACACAGAATAGAGTAAAATCAATGAAAACAAAACAATGAAAGCAATACAGGGTTTCTACACAAGATAATTGGGCATCCTTGATGGCTGCAATTATATATTTTGTTATCTTTAAAATAGCTGTCCATGCCATCAAGTATAATAAAATCAAACAAATCAGAATAAAACAAAACTAATCAGAATAATGAAGACAATATGAGTTTCAAAACATGATAATAGATTAACAGTGGCCCCTTCCTTCCCTTTTTAGACAATTCCTCCCATTTGACTTTCCCATTATGCACTGTGCATTTTGGATCCCACTAACTCCTTTAGTTTGTTATACTAGGGAGACAACACGAAATTCACCCATGTGACTCTGAACCGTTTCATCCATGAGCGTGATCACTAGTTGCTTCTGTCCACCTCCAAGAGCCTTGAGGTTATCTTCCTTTATAGCTGAGTAGGTTTCCACCACATAAAATGGCATGTCTTTCTTATCCATTCTGGATTTAATGGGCAGGCTACCCCTACGATTTTTCTGGCTCCCTGTCACATAGGGCGTTGTTCTCTCTCCTTTGATTTTCAGTCTATGAATTTTCTTTCTAGTTAAATGTGTTTCTTGTATAGAGCATATTGATGGATTCTGTCTCCTGATCCACTCTGCCTGTGTTTCTTTCTGTTGGTGCATTGAGGCCCTCTGGCACTGCACTGTCTTTGCCATGCTATTTTCCTGCCATTGGCTCCCTATTTTTCCTCTCCATTCATTCGACTGGCCCCACTTGATGGTCCCTCTCTGCTGTTG
>RJWT010008801.1:0-25841 GCA_004365215.1 Cuniculus paca | reverse complement strand
TTGGCTTACAGATGATCATCTTTTCTCTGTATCTCTTTCCATCTTCTCCCTATACCTGTGCTGCGATTTTGATGAGTGTTTTCTAAATGCTCTTTTGTTAAAGGCCTGATCATGAGGGTTGCACTGTTAGAAGGTGAGTGGAATATTTGGGAGGTACAGCCTTGTGAGAAGTCCTTAGGACACTGGTAGTGTGCTTTGAAGGGGATTGTGGGTCCTTATCAGTCTGCTCTTTTCTATTTTACTTCCTGGCTCTTGCTGTACGTGGTTTGTTCCACTATGTTCTTTCTACCATGTACCACCTTTACTTGAAGCCCAAAATAGTGGGGGCCATATAATCTTGACTTGGAACTTCCAAAACCATGAACCAAAGTAAACCTTTTTCTCTTATTAGTTAATGGCCTCAAGTGTTTTGGTATAGTCATGGAAAGCTGACTAATGCAGCATGTCTGCAACTATGTCCAAATTTCCCCTTTTTATGAGGATACCAGTTATATTGGATCAGGGCCCACAATGATGACCTTGTATTAACTAATTACCTTTGCAAAGACTATTATTTCCAAATAAGTTTACATTCTTAGGTACTGGGATTAGAACTCCAACATATGAGTTTTCAGAGGGACACAGTTCAATTCACAATAGCAGGGCTCAAAGAGGCCTAGATACTTCAAGGTCACATAGACTTTGAAAGATCAGATTCCATGCCATGACTATGTGCCTCTAAACCTTGTATGCTTTCTACTATTCTATGCTGCATCTCAGACAACTACTGAATGCAGATTTGTGCAACAAGGAAAATATTTTCTTTCTTTTAAGCAACCAAACCAGGCTGGGTGAGGCATAAATCCCCCAGCAAAGGAGCTAGTTAGGCATAAGGTTGTACCATCGCATGAACTAAGAATAACAAGCCTTCTGTGTCTGTGGAGAGGTTGAAACTACTATCATCATATCATTGGCTAGAGAATGAATTTATTCCTGAACTTGAGATATAGATTATGCAAGATTCCAGTGGTTCCACAGCTACTAAAAAGGGATCAACTTGAGTTTGGTGGTATTATTCCTATGGCCTGTGGTTTGCATTTTTGGTGTTCTTGACCTGTATTTATGTCTAAGTGTGCTGTGTGTGTGGTCTTCTTCACATAGGGCATAGTTAAAAAATGAGTAATAAAACAGCATATCTAAATCATACAAAAGAAAAAGAATAAACTGTTTGTTGTAAAGTTCCTGCTGGCATTTACTGGATAATGATAATGTGAGCTTAACTAGAATAGAATATAATATGTTCAGATTCAGTGGGGATTATATTTAGGAGAATTATCAGATTTTTTGGAGTATTTTCCTTTTAAAAACAATTCTTAGTGCATCCTAGGTGGGAGACAGAAATTATAATAGTGATTTGGAAATGTGGTTTTGTGCACATAAGTGGAATTTGAGTCTTGTAATATTTGTCACTGTTTTATTCCAGATGGTAAAAAATTGTTACTATTCCTTTCAGTTAGGGCCTGAAGTATGTGCCTACAGAAATGTCCACTATAAGATTTTTCTTGTCAAAACTCTCATTGATGCTTACTTACTGAGAAATATGTATACAGAGAAATATTTAAGAGAAATACACTTTAATAAAGCAGCAGTAAGAATAGTTAGCTAAGGATCTCAACGTGATTCCAAGTATAGCAGACTTTTGGACATGCAAATAAGTCTGGCTCACGTGTGGGGTTTTAAAAGAATTGGAGAGAAGAGCTAATGAAAATTAGAGTGGCTTCAAAAAAGATGTTATCAATTAAAAGTTCCATTATAAAATAAACAAAATTTAAAAGTAATATTTTAAATTAAAGGTTAAAAATGCTGGCAATTCCACTAACCAAACACCAATACCAGCAAGCTGCAGAATTAGGCTTTAGTAATGTGCTCTATAAGGACATTTCGGTCAGTTAGGGACTGCATCTATGATTATAAAGGAATCTGAAAATTCCTACCACCCGTGACATCACAGTAGTCCTAATGTTGTGACACAGCATCTGTTTATGATGATGCTACTGCACTGCCAGCTATATGTAAATGTAACACACGCAGTTATGTTTAGCGCTAAATGCCTAACAATGATGATAGGTAATTGTTACAGGTTTACTAATTTTACCATACTACATATTATTCTAGAATGTACCATATAAGGACTTATTGGAAAGTTTTACTGTAAAAAAGTATGCAGTGTTATTCTGGCAGCAGCCTCATATATCTACTGATTGTACTATGAGACCACACACAATTAATGGACTGTGCCATTTAGATTTGTGTAAGCACACTCTAGGATGATTATACAAGGACAAGATCATCTAATGGTGCATTTCTCAGAACATACCAGAACATATCTAAGCATTGAATGACTCAATGTGCTTCTCCTTTTTCACTCACTTGCTCAATTGAGAATTACTGAGTACTACAGTGTAGGCCCTTGGAAACTAGATGGCTAGGACTAGGTTTTTACCTTTAAGAGGCTTTTAATTTATCAGGGGAAGCAGAGAATGTGTGAGTCTTTATACAAGGTGACATGCAGCACTGGAGGTGAGTGGACAAAGAGGTTGCTGCTAACTCTGTTGGCAGGTCTGGGAACACTGAAAGGTAAGTTGTGATAGAAATTTGAGTAGAGCCGGGGATCTAGCTCAGTGGCCTAAGCGCCTGCCTGGCAAGCACAAGGTTGTGAGTTCAATCCCTGGTGCTGCAAAAAAAAAAAAAAGAAAAGAAAAGAAAAGAAACTTGAGTAAAATCTGTTAGACAGAAAAGAGGACCAAATACATTTCACTTAGAGAGAAGGACATCTGCTAAGGTATGAGAAGATGAAAATAACATTACAAGTAACTGTAAATAAAGCAGTATGTCTGGAACAACAGAGAATGAGATTGGAGAAGTAGGTGGGGGTGATAGCATGAGAGGATCTGTGCCAATTATCCTATTGGCAAGAAAGGTTTTCAAGTAGGGAAGGAATATGTTTAGAATTTCATTTTAGAAAAAAATTAATCTGCACATTATGATGGGATGGTGAGTTTAGAAGTTGCAAACTTTAGGAACTAAGAAATTGGTAGGGAGCCAGATATACTGGGAAGCTGATGGGAAGCTGAAATAAATGAAGCTCATGTGGGCCTCTAGGAGTATTTTGGTAGGGACCCTGAAATATGTTCTCATGATATTTATATGCTTTTATAAATTTTATAAAAATACAAGTTTTCAACTTCAATCATTTATGAGCATTTTGTTTGTTTCTGCATGACCACTTCTCTTTTATGCTTCCATTAATGTTAGGTGACATTGGAGTGCCCACACAAATTATGAATTTGAAATCTGCATCTTCAAAACTCCAAGCTGTATAAGCACACACACGGATTATAAAAACTAGCGATAGGTGAAACTAAAACAATTTTTGAAAATCAGATTATTTTAGAGCAGATGTAGGAAACTTTTTCGGAAAAGGACTAACGATATATTTTAGGCTTTATAGGCTAAAGGCAAAATTGAAAAGACTTATAATACTTTAAGAAAGGGAAATCTATATAAATTTGTCTTGGCATAGTTCAAAATGTAATAATTGAGTCAATTTTCATGGTAAAAGTTTACTAATGAGAAAAATTGATTCTGAGGGGAGGGGTACATCCCTCTTAATTGGAAATTCAAAGTTAATGTATCTGTTATCAAATTGATTGTAACTGTTCCTCTTTTAGAAACCATTCTATTTTGCAGAAAAGGGCCATATTGTGCCACCTCTCATTTTAGACAATAGCTTTTATCAATTATTTGCCAACTAGGGTTTTGTATTAGTCAATTTTCCATCACTATAGTAAGTACCTAAGATAATGAACTTCTGAAAAAAAAAAAAGAATTATTTTCACTGTCAATGTTAGATCCTGGTCAGATGTGGTTTAGATCCTTATTGCTTTTAGGTCCGTGGATGGGGTGGCCCATATCATGGTAGTAGTACATGGTAGAACAAACCCACTTACCTTGTGACTAGGAATCAAAAAAGGAGGAGAAGTGATTGGGAGGTTCCCTGACAGGCTTTGAGGGCATACCCCCAGATCTCAAGACTGCCTCCCAGTAGTGCCGTACTGGGTACTAAGCGTTTTCCACGTGAATCTTTAGGGGGAACTTATGTTAAAGTATTTTTTCTGATAATAAGCTTCAGTTTTGTTGGATATATTATTTGAACCTATTCAGCAATTCACAATTTTTAAAAGCTTTCTTCAAAATGCATGTGTTCCTGCATATAAAACGTGGCTCAGTAGGGTGAGGCTGGTAATTGTGCATTGTTAATGAAATTTAGGATCAATCCAGCAACACTGTTAGTAACTGGAAACATTTTGTGAGTTTAGATAGACTCAAGAAGTGAAAGTAGAAACCAGATGTTGCATGTCCAAATTTCATCTGTTGGTTGTATGTACTGGAATGTTTTTGAATGTTCCCTCTTGTTGACTTCAAGTTGACTATCAACTGTTAGTTAGTTTCTGCTGACTTGGAGAGCTTGGGGAGCTTTTGCTTTATCTTTGACATTGTCAGCAACTTTCCCATGTCTTAATTCTTTCCCTGGCCTCCCTCAAACACTTTTATCTTTTCATATATCATTTACTAATGCTTCTGTTCCTATGGTTTCAAGAAAGAAAAGAAGGAGACAAGAAACAAAATGGAAAATCATGAAAAATTTACAAAGCTAATATACAAATAATTTTACCCATGTCAGAAATTTGGGCATTTATCTTGAAAATTTCAGCCAGAATTTGATTCTCAAATTTAAGAACTTAAAAAAAACAACTCTTAATGAATAGATAGAGGAGTTCATTCAGACTCAGATAAGTTTAGCTACTTTCATGAATGTGGTGATTTATTGATTGAATTTCGTAAGACTATTGATTACACTGAAAACTTGCTTTTTCTTTTTAATGTGAGTAGAAAAATGAGTATCTTTCCATTGCATAGTTAAATAAAATTGAAATAGAATAAACTCTACATGAAGCCTATTTTAAATAATGTAGCAAACTTTTTTTTATATCATTAGCTTGAAGATTTTGTTTTATATTTTTTAATGGAAAAATTTCAGAAATACAAAATACGCATATATACGCACACATAATAAGATATAGTATACTCTGCGTAAATTGCATCTTATATGTTATATATAGTCAGTACAAGAGAAAATTCCATCAAAATTAATTTTGAAATTGTTTCCTTCTCTTATTTCTATAAACTCTTTGGAAAATAATTTTTCTAATTCGTATTTTCATAGCCTTCCTGCCAGTGACCTGTTCAAAATTACCACACTCATATGTGTACTTTTCTTAACCATTATCTTTTTTGAACTGTTGAAGTATATGGCAATATTAAAATGTGTTCAATGTTATGTATTGTTTATACTTTAGATATGGAAGGTCTTAACATTTTTAGGAAATTTGTATTGTTTTATAAATCCAAGAATAAAATTTGCTCTACAAACCTTTCTTTTATATTTTCCACTGAGTTGTCCAATTATTGAGAATTGCTAGTTAACCTCTATGTCTTTGTGTTAGCTTCCGGTTATGGTAATAAATACTTGAGATAAATACCTTAGAAAGGAAACCAGGTTTATTTTGGTTGATACTTTTGGAAGTTTCAGTCCATGACTAATTGGCCCTGTTGGTTTGGACCTGTGCATCATGGCTGGAACTTGTGGTTGAAGCAAAGCTTCTTATCTCATAGCCAACAAGTTAAAAAGGAGAATAGAGAGACCAGGGTCCCACAATTTCCTTCAAGGGCTTGTCTTCAATGACCTAAATTCTTTCACTAGGTCCCATTTTTTAAAATATCCACCACGTCTCAGTTGTGTCTAGGTGCAAAACAAGCCTTTACCACGTGGGCTTTATCACAACTGTTAACAAATACCTGATACTTTCCAAGAAAATTTGTTCAACTAGATAAGGATTAAATTTTTTCATCGTTATCTTTTATTTAGATGAAACAAAGGTTCTGGACCCATCATACATATGGGTCCTTTCCCATATCTAGGGAAAAGTTCTAGACCATGTATTCAGATGGTCACATGTTTTTTGGTAAAATTTGAAAAATCATTTGAGTGCAATCATTTGTATCATATTTCCACTTCACTATACTTTCTTTACTTCAACTACATTTTTAAAAATTTTCTGTTGTGGGGTAATATTGTAAGGATCATGGTTATCATTAGATGGGGAAAAGTCCACCAAAGAGTGAGTTAAACTGAGGGAACAGTAATCTTAGATTAGGCAGGATGATATAATTACATTGTTTTCACACACTTCCCTGTACAATGATGTTGTTGGTAACTGTGAATCTTGCCACCACACTAGAGCGTTATGACATACAGGTTTGGAGCCAGAGATCACACTGTCCTGTGAACATGTCCTACAGCATTGGCACATCATGCATAAAGTGGTGAGGGGAAACAAGGTTTGAAACACAGACTTCTAGAAGCTACTCTGTGCAAAATCTGTCCAGTTAATAAATGTACATCGTTAATCAGTAGATGGCATGATTTGATCAGTGCCCAGTCAACATAGAAGTTTTTCCTGTATTCAGTGCTTAATGTAGATTTTCTTCTTTGGTGGATATTACTTAAATAGAATTTCTCAGAATGTCTACATTTTTAGGGCACATACCTGTAGTAGTAGTACAAACATAAATACTATTGTATATATCCTTGCATGTTTTCTGGATCTCAATAATGAGTAGTTAAAGTTCAATTAAACACATCAGGTAGAAGAACAGTTATTTTTTTGCTTTTTCTATAAAAAATAATATTTACGAGGAGGGAAAATTATGAGACCAAAAACTGTAGGGGGAAAAGGCATTGTAAAATGTATGGTCAAGGAACTAATCAATATGAATATTGTAGACTTTTTTCTTCTGGACTTAACAGATGCTTGTGACATTTCTTATTTAAAGTATACCGGAATTCTTTTCATGGCAAACAAGTATTCACTTTCATATTAAAATTATGTATGTGATTTGTATTTCCCTTTCTAAAATTGCATAAACTTTGGGTCCCCATAAAATTTGGATCCACAAAATAAATACTTATTAAATATGTAGATATCATAAAGGTATGGGTCACTTTTAGCCTAGCAAAGAGCCTGGCATATATTACCACTCATTATGTTTGGAGTTGAAGACATCTGCATAAAACCAATAGTTATTATTGTTCAATGATTATTTGTCCTTTACCTAATTATTAAATAATATCTACAAATTGTAGCTAAGAAGAATTTCTATCTTTTCAGGGTCTTGGGGTGACAAAAATCAATCATCATTATGGGTGAAAAACTGTCAAAATCTTTCATTTAAATAGGAATCTGTCTTATGAAAGTAAAACTATCATTTCTCTTAGTCATCTTTTCTGGTTTGACTTGTCAAGAAGAAAGGACAGGGCCGGGAATTTAGCTCAGTGGCACAAGCATGTGCCTGGCAAGCAGAAGGTTATGAGTTCAATCTCCGGTACCAAAATAAATAAATAAAATTAAAAAAATTAAAAAAGATAAAGAAGAAAGAACAGAATGAAAGAACAAAGAGAAAAGACAAGAAGTAAAAAGAGAAGGAAGAACTAAAGAGGAAGGGAGGGAGGAAATGAGGGAAGAAAAGCAAGCATTAGGAGTTAGAAAAATTTTTGATCATACTAGATTATAATAGAATGCTACAGGAGTGTCCAAACAGATTCCTCTGTTTCTGAAAAGTGATGAAGACACAATTAGTCAATGGTGCACTCAGGAAGATGGAAAAGAATTATCAAGGCTTTATATACACATAGGTCTTTCCTTGTGCTAAGTTTTGCAGGAAAATTTCTGTAACTAGTAATCTTCAGGGTGTTTGTTATGGGATTATGGTTGTTAGTAAGTGCTGGTTACAGAGAAATACTTCAACGATTGCAAGAAGTGAAGTCCAACGTTTTCCTTTGGTAGACATATTTTACATTTTACCACTTGCAATCATAGTCATCATAAAATCACTCTGCCCTAAACATCTTTGTGCTCATTCATTTTCTAGTTGTACCTGGATATTTAGGCATACTACACACACACACACACACACACACACACACACACACACACACACCTCTTCCCTTTAAAGCATCCAATTAGGTTCACACAAATGGATAGGACAGGACATCACAAAAATGCATCCGGGGAAAAGTGTTCCTACATGATTCACCGGACCATTTCTAGGTAAGTTAATGGATGGTTTGAGCGTTGTCAGCTGTAGGCAGCTTGTGCATGGGTTCAGGAACCAGAAGGAGCTGCTGCTGTGCTGGCACCGATAGAGTTAACCAGCCTTGCCAGCATGAACAATGGAAACTGGGCAGCTCTAAATGAAATGAGCTGAATATTTCATTCGGCCACTCAGCTGCCTGCTCCAATTGCCTCCTTTACTAAAATAAGAGCTTAATCTAAAGTGACAACAACATCAGTTTCTGTGTGCTCCAGTCACACTGAACATGACTTCCTTAACATAAACACTATTTACATGGACCGTCTGGCTATAACAGGGAATCAGGAGCGTGCCCAGCTATGACACAGGGTACAATGAAGGACGAGGAGCAGGCAGCTGAGAATTAACATCAGCAAATGAAAGCCTGACCCTTAAAGGGCATGTCCCTGATACGTTTTAAAATGAGAGAGCATTGCACCAGTAACCTCAGCCTTTGTAAAGACTATGCCATTTAAAATAAAGCAGCACCTTTTCAGTTTTGACACTTAACCAAATGCATTATGTCTGACCCATTTTCCAACTTATGTGACACAAGAGAATGGATCCCTAGCTGCAATTATTAGACTCTTTCAAACAGTTGCAAAACCAATAACTTCCCTCCCAAGACTCCTTCTCATAGCAGCATGTACATCTTAGAGATAAAGGGGACATTCCATTCTTGGAGTGCAGGCCAGCCCAAGATGTCAAGGGAGTGGGAGAGAAGAGGTGACCCCTGAACTGAAGGCTTTGGTGTTGCTGCTAGCAATACCCAGGAAATCCTGGATTGAAAGTGATTTTCAGAGAGTTCTGGAAGATTAGAAGCCAGAGTATGACAAGGCACTAGCTTCTCAGGGTCCACAAAATAATGCAAGTTACTTATTTCTATGAGACTAGAGTAGTTATTGAGACAGATACCAATCCCGAATATGCAATATTGATGGTTTGTTTCCATGAGGAGAACTGGTATAGTATTATTTTCACAATGCTAACACACTCTGAGGAGTTTAAAGATCACAAAATTTGGAAATATTTAATACTGTTAGAATTATTATTGCTCATTAGTCGAACTTTGTAGTTTTCCTCTAACTTCATGGGTAGGAAGGTAAGACATAGAGAACTCGCTCATATGTTTGAGACCACACAGCAAATCAGAGATCAATAGAGAAACAATATATATTTGTGAGTTATTTCTTCAGTTTTCTTCAAATTGCCAAAGATGCTCTCATTCTTAAAATGACTCTTAAAATTTCTCTTGGTTGAGCCTTCTAGAAGGCTTATATCAGATACTGAATTGTAGCTTCTGGGCTCTAAAGTCCTAGGAGTGCTGTCAAAGTGGTTGATCTCTTTTATATAGAACCATATTATCTGTCCTTGTCGTCCATGCTCTGCACCTGAGCAAATGCCTCTGCAGTTTGGTTTAAGACAGTCAGGGTTACTATAATAGCTGAGGGGAGGGTAATTCCCCTCAAAACAGTATGAACTCCATAATAGGATCGTTGTGTGTCTGGCTGTGATTGGAGAAATATGGAATGTCTGCTGGGGACTGGAAACAAATGGCATTGGAGAATACAAATGAGTCAAAAGATGTCTTAAATTACACACACACACACACACACACACACACACACACACATACACATGCAAACCCCTTTCCTTATCGGTGGCATAGAATTAGGTTCCTCCTAGGAAGAGAAGTTGCTTCTGCATGTTTTTTCTAAGTCATGAGCCATAAAGGCAAGCATCATCAAGGTTGCAACCATTCTAGAAGCTTTGAATTTCTGCAGTCCCCACCCCTGGTACATTTAGCTAAGTTCTTCATCATAGAAAATGGAATAAACTAATCTTTTCAAACAAGTTTTTCCTCTAAGAAAAATAGTGTGTGATGGGAAGAAAAAATGGAATAGTCATCAACATGTAGCTGGCCTTTGTAGAATACTCACTAATCAACAGCCACTTATTGAGAGTCTATGAGCTCATCAGCATTATGTTAGAAGAGAGAAAATTGTCATTGGCTTCTTGAAGCCTACCATCTAGTGAAAAGGTTTATCCCAACATGAAAAATAAAGAAATTGTACTTCTGCAGAGAGCCAGTAAGAATATTATGATAGTGAAAAAGTACCATTTTTGTTGTTTGAAATAACACCCTTTTGATCTATTTTCATCTTCATTTTTATTTAACTGAAATGGGAAGAAGAGTATAGAGGATAAAAGATGTTTTTCTTCACCACCAATTGAACATTGATCAACTCTCTTGGTACTATTCTAGGTGTACTGCCAAAAAAAATGAAACATACTTCCTTACAGTATAGTGGGGACACAAACAGTTATATGAATATTAATTGTACAAATGGGTAACTACGTTAACAGAGCAGAAGAGGTAGGGATAACCACATCTGTTCTAGGAGAACTCTTCAAATGACAATGACTTTGACGTTTTTTCCCAGTAGTAGCCAGCACTGTCTCCAGCTTAGTCTGAGTGCCAGCTGGGAACAGCAACAGCAGTAATGATGTGGCCCCTGTGTAAATTAGGATTAGGAGGCAACCTGTGTTTTGAGGACTCAAATCAATAGGAGTCACTGAGGCTATTGAGAAACACTTCTGTCAGCTACCCATCTCTTTCCTTCCTGGGTAAGGACAGCTTTGCCTTCTCTGAGGATGTCCCTGCTGCTTTGTAGCCTCTAAGTATGGAGGGCCATGACCAACCAGAGAGATGCAAAGTTTCTCTTGTCAATGATAAAGAATTTTAGGGCTGTAATGAGAAAATGCCTGAAAATAGACCTGGAGTCTGTGAAGTCTCTTCCATGTTCATTTAATCACCTTTTGCGTCATTAATTATTGGTGTGATCAGGTCTTAATTCTGGAGACTGCTGTGTATCATGCAACCATTCATAGTTTTATGCCTTTCCAATGCAGGGTGTTTTAAGAACATTTTACCATCTTCATCTTCATGTAAGTGTGTATAAACCATTTCCTATAGAATTAGTATAAAAATCATTTCTTTTGTCTATTGCAATTTTTGGGAAATATATGTTATATTTTTGTGCACGTTGCCTGTGTATTTTCTTCCTTGACAATTGGATGGGAGAAATTTTTCCTTATTTTGTTTTTAAACTGTTTTGTGTTTAACATAAAAACATGAAAATTGTATATATTAAAAGCTTGCCATATAATATTTTGATATATGTACACATTGCATAATGTTTAAATCTTGTTAGATACATTTATCTCTCCAAACATTTATCATTCTTTAGGGCAAAAACTTTTTAAATCCTTTCAACTAGTCTTCTGAAATGTACAATATATTATTCTTATCTATAGTCATCCTACTGTGCAATAAACAATGTTTCTTTTAGCTAAAATTGAAGATAATGTCATATAATATTTTTAAAGAAGAGTTTTGTCACTTTAAAAATATAATTTCCAAACTGAGCACTAGTTTTTATGAAAAGGAACATGTTTTTAATCGTAACCCATATGTAAAACTACCTCACAACTTTCTGCTTAATCATTTAATGATTTTATTATTATTTTTAAGTAGTGAATTGGTAGCATAAGAAAATTAGTAGTATAAGAATCAACTTTATGCTTCTCATCATTCAAATATCTGGATTTTAGGAGAGGGGTGATGGAGTCGGAGGTGCAGTACAGGTGACCCTAGTACAGTATATCCTCCAAGCCTTACAAAACCCTTCTCGATGATATCAGGTTGTCATTCTGTTATCTCCAGCCCTTATTGGCCTATAATTGTGTTCCATTGGCAAGACCACAACCTAAAGAGTCAGCATCTTGATTTTGCAGCAGCTGTTTCTGCAGAAGGTAGATGCCGTGCAGATATTGATGAGCTTGCTAATTTGTTTAGTAGACAGGATTCAGAATAGGGAACAGGATTTGTCTGCTGGCTGTCATCATCCATCAGTCCCAGGCTGCCCCAGGCAGTAGATTTGCTTTTTGCCAGTTTCTAATTTTGCTGTATTTTTTCTTAGCTTTAATCTACTTTACTCATTTATAATTGGGAGTGTGGTGGTTGAGAGAAAAAAAGAAAAAAAATTGCTCATGTTCTACTCTCGAGCTTGGAGGTTCTAATGGCTGTTCTTTGATAACAGGATTCAGACTGGACATAGAGTCTTGTTGATTGATGTAGTTTGGGAAGGAAGACTGTGCTCCCCATGGGACTCCAAAGCACGCTGTGATTGGGGGACTTTGCCAAAGCCATCCATCCGCAGCTTTATATATTTCTCCCTGTCTCCAAGATCAGATTTTTTTTTTAAATCTTTAACATTGTTCCTTTGGATACTCATTCATTTCCACTAAAAATTACTTTTTGAGTATGCGCTATGTATTGGATAGTATTATAGACACAAAAATGTACTGATGAACAAGACAGAGTGGTGAGACAAGTGGGTGAGTGATGGGGTCAGATAAATGCTTTTATAGTTCTATTTGACTTTTGGTGCTGATTTATACATGATTATAGACATGATATGATGTTCTCACACATGCATGTATCAGATGAACTTTTTTAAAAAATTTACTGGCTACACTATGGAGAGAAGACGAGGGGGACAGAAAGGAGGGAGGGAGGCTGATCCATAGACGATTACAATAATGCAGTGTGAGGAGATTTTGGCTTGTACTAGAGTGGTAGTAGTAGAATTGGTGAGAAGCACTCAGATAGTGTGGATTTCAGATTTTTTGAGTGCTCTAGATGACTATTTAATGCAGGGCATGAGGAAAGGAAAACCATCAAGGCTATAACTTGGGTATTTTGAATTCAAATATTGAAAGCGAGAGGGTCTATAATGAACTCACATGTTTGGTGGAAGACATAGCTTGAGATGAAAATGTTACTCACTTGAAGGTGTTTTAAAATATCCATTGTTGGTAAACTTAAAATGACATGTAGAAGAAATGTCAGAAGCCTCGAGATGAATAAAGGTTACCCTGAATTTAAAACAGAGGAAGTGTTTTATATTTTATTCATTGCTATGTATTAGGAAGTTAATGAAATTCTAGTTTGTACTATTTTATACATCATTTTTGAACCATTAGAAGGCAACCAGTTCTCAACAGTTGCCAGTCTTAGTTTTCAAGGATCTATTCAAGCAAAAATGACCTATTTTTAAAAATCAGCCTCCCTAATACTAGACATCATCATGGTTTATAAAAGGTGTTTTTATAATATATTATGAAATTCTGGTAAATTGCAAAGGACATTCATGTAGTTGACAGTATAGTATACAGAGTGATAGCTGAAGAATCATACCTAAGGAGACAGATTAGTGCTCAGTAAGAGGTAGCCATCCCCTTTGCAATCAGTACAAGGTAGTGTCTGTAAGCAGTGAGATAATCACCCCGTGAAATGTCTGTTGGCAGGTTCACATGTGTCAGTTCTAAGTAAAGTACTTGGAATAACATTGACGATCTAATAGCTAGAGCTGGTAGAATAGTGGATAGATCATCTAAAAGGTAATAGTTCATATAAACAGCAACTCTTTAGCCTGAAAAAGAGAATCCTGGGGAGAATTTCAAAACAATCTTCAGAAATATAAAAACAAACAAACAAACAAAAAACTTTGGCCTTTGAGTTAATATTTCAGGATTTGGCAAGAAACAGACAATAGACTTGAATGAGTTATTTGAGCACAATTTAATAAAAAGTGTAATTTTAAGGATATATACAGAGTTTAAAGACCAAGACCATAAGAAGATACCACTTCATAGGTTGGCTACAGTAAAATAAAAGACAGAATAGTAAGTGTCAGTGAAGATATGGAGCAGTTGGAACACTTACATAGTGCTGGTGGGAATGTAAAATGGGAAGCCATTTAGAAAACAGTTTGACAGTTCCTTGAAATGTTTAACCTTATGAGTTATCAGATGATCCATTAACTGACTGCCCAGGAATCCACTGAAATGAAAATGTATTTCCATACAAAAGCTTGTACACAGTATTCATGGCAGAATCATTCATAATAACCCAAAGTGGAAATGATCTTATGTCCACCAACTGATGAATAGATAAATCAAAGGTATTAGACCCATGCAATGGAATATTATTTAACAACAATAAGAAATGAAGTATCTATACATTCTGTTACATGGATGAACCTTGAAAATACTATGCTAAATGAAGGACATCAGTCAGAAGAAAATACCTAGTGTACAATTCCATTTATATGAAATGTATATCCTAACATAGACAAATATATAGGCTCAGAAAGTAGATTAGTGGTTGCCTGGGGTAATGGGTTGGCAGGAAGTCAGGAGTGAGTACTGATGGGTAGGGGGTTTCTTTTTAGGGTGATGAAACTATTTTATAGTTTATTGTGGTGATGAGTGAACACCTCCGTGGATGTATTCAAAAGCCATTAAACTCTATTAATAGGTGACTTGTATGTTAATTATATTTCAATAAATTTGTGGCACTGTAAACAATTGAGGATTGTTACACTACTCGGTGGAATAACAACAGGGAGTTGTCACCACTTCTGGATGTAAGGGGACTAGGATGTGAAGAGACACCACTAGACTGACAGTCACCTACAGGAATGAGCTGCAGAAACACAAAGCCTGCCCTTGCTCTTACCCTCTGCTCTCATCAAGTGTAGATGCCTCTTATTTCCAAAACACAACCAGAAACCTGGAGCCAGGAAGTCTCTTGATGTTTCTCACAGAAGCCAGCATCCCCCTCAGAGTACGGTGAAGATTGGAGCATGTATCTGCGGGTGAGGACACAGTAATTCTGTGTTGCTCTGGATATGAGACTGGTAAACAAAAGTCAACTTCATATGTTGCCTTAAGATGAAATAAATTTTAATCTCTGGAAATATGATTGAAGAAAAATCTGAGATGATGATCATGAAATTACACAGAGGATTACAGTTTTAGTTGATGGATTTGTAACTCCAAGGTTCTGTTTCCAGACACATGCATATTGGCACCAACTTTATTATCATTTGGTCAGCTCTGATCTTGGAAGTTCAAGGTCTCGACTTTGACTAATAGAATATACAGTATGAATATTTTGATGAGAGTGGGAAAGCAAAGAAAATGTTTCAAGCGCAGGCCGTTCACTTTTATTTCAACCCCTGAGAACAAATAAATTGGTCTCTACTATGGCAGACACAGTCTGGGAGGGAAGTGGCAGAAGAAAACATAAGAAGCTTGTCATCAAAGAAGACGTAGGATTTGGGAAATAAAATTTGCCTGCTTAACAATTTTACTGATTATGTATATTAGCACTACTTTCTTTTTTAGTTTAAAGTGACAGCAAAAGGATAGCACTTTAATATTTTCTATAAGAAAATTATCATCAGCTTTCATGAAACATGAAAGATGTCAAAGAAGTTAGTGTGTCATCTGCTGTCTTGCATGTTTTACGAGAACTCCTTCCCCTGGAGTTACAGAGGAGGGTAGTGTTTGTCTCCTCCCATCCCATGTCTGACTGTGGTCCACTCGGAAGGAATACTGAATGTAAGTCCTCCTTTGCAGAGACAGGGCTGGGATGAAAGTGATAGATGGAGAGTGCAGAGCTACCAAGTGGCCACATTAATGGAGATGTTATATCTGCCAATCCTGTGGTTTGCAGGCTAATTATGTTAAAGACTTGAGAGAAGTTATTTGATGACTTTAAAAGTTTTCTAAAATTAGAACTTCTACTTAGTGCCATGTTTTATATCTACTACATTAAATATATACCAGCATAATCATTTACGTGGTCTTATGCCAAAATACAGACACGGAGATGCTCATTTACAAATGTGGACAATGTCCAAGTACACCACTGATATCCCCTGCCAACTAGATGCATGTAGGGTTTGGAAGAGATACTCAACACTGAGGAATATGCTCTTCTGCTTAGCTTTATTTCTGGACATTCAGATACATCTCAAATACCAGATCAAAAACTTCTTGGATTTATAGAAATCACCTAATTTTTCCCTTTGATATTTTTATAGTAAGATTTATTTATTAAATGATGGCCAATAATTTTAGGTTATGTTTTTATTCCTACAAGCACAATTTTAATTTTTATTAACACTTAAATAGATCAAAAATCCATTTCAAGGAAGGCATTTCACTAGTATAGAACATGGTAAAACTGTGTTGTTCAGAAAGACATTCTACAGTTATGTTACTTGTACCCAGTAGTATAGCTTTCTCACTTGTTTATAATTCCATGTATTTTTGTATGTTGCATTATAATGTAGTGGGGTTTTTTTGTTTTGCAATCAAGGAGAAGCAACTTATCTGTTTACGAGGTTTTCTTTTAATGAGGCATATGGCTTCAGTGTAATAAATATTTATGAATATATATTAATAGTATAACAATAATTCATATGAAGTAATATGCAGAGCCCAGTAGATAAAATTGCAAAACTAAAGCACAAGACGTAGTACATATTAGGATTTAATAAAAGACAGCCAGGTTGTGGATGGTGGTGGTGATGCTAGTGATGGTGATGTGATCATGATTATAAATTCATTTATAGTTACCATATTCAATTTTATGTCATAATTTTGGGAAAAACTAGGTGATTCAGTAAAAATTTAAAGCATTTTTAACTTTCTAAAAGATTCCATGTAAATATGGAGGAGAAAATGTGAAAAGTAAAATGTGCTTAGCGTGAGGTCTCAACAGCTGCTCAGGAGGATGAGTGTTTCTTTGGTATTCCCACAAAAGTATGAGAGCTACATATCCAGGAGTGGTACTATGTCTTGTACTTCTGGATTTTCTAAATTGTTGTCATAAAGTAACTCAAACCACCAAACCTAAGTTCTTTAGTATTAGTTACATATGTGGACAGTATGAATTTAATTGCTAATGATTTTTCAGTATGTGATTAGCTTTAAGAAACTGTCTCTTAAAAACAAATAGCCAGGGAGGTGAAGGAGAAGTAAAAATGGTTAAGATGTGATATGTATATGTAAAGGTTTCCCAAGATGAATGCAATTAGTATGTGTTGCAAACATGTAGCAATAACATTTAAAAAAATCAAATAGTCATTAAAAGATTCTACACTTTAAAAAGGGCTGTCATTGAAGACACCGCCAATTCTGCCATATCCTTAAAGAGTTGTTTGAAAACAGTCAATTTCAGTGGTCAGAGCTAGGAAAAATGTTTGGGAATGTGTTTCTTTTACATTGCAGTTTCACTCTGGCACTCCAGACTCATGTATCCTAATTGCTACTGGGCAGCTTCCCTTGGCACTTGGGAAACTGTTTCCTGATGTGTCCCCGAAGCCTGCTCCCCCTGAAATCTTTCCTGGCTCAATTCAAGAGCGATCTCTTCCTCCCATTGCTCAGAACTGAAACCTCACCAGCATATTTGATTCTTCTTTCATTTACACTTTGCATCTAAACCCTCAAGAACACTACTCAAAATACCTCCAGCATCTAGTCACTCCTTATCTCACACTGTTTACATTCTGGCCAAGCCACCAACGTTCCTTGATCAGGCTATAGGCTCTGGACTCCTTCCCTTGTTCTCTTGTGGTCTTTTTACATGTGGCAGCCAGAACAAGCCTTTGAAGTGGAAATCAGAGTAGTCATCCTACTTCATCCCTGGCTATGGCCCACCAGTAGTTTCCTGGAGAGTCTTTGCTGTGACCCTCAATGTGCAGAGTTAGTCTTCACTCTGTCGTTGTCTGCCTTACCCTCCCTGACTCTCCACTTACTTATTTTGCACCAGTCATATTCTGCATTGCTCCTTTTCCATTGTGGCACTGCCCTGGTCTCTGAGCCTTTGAGGAAATACTGATACATCAGACGTGTATGTGCTTGCTTCCAGACAAGCACACTCGACACTTTATTTATGAGGACTTGCCTGGCGGCTCACTGTCACTGTATAATTGAAGTTCACTACTTAAAGAAACATTATCAAGCCTATCAACTTTGAGATGAAAATCTATATTAATGTGAAAAGTGAATAAACATATTTGTTTATATTTCCTTTTTTCTGATACAGAGTGTTTTGGCTGTTCGTATTTTTAGTTTGTCAGTGAGTAAAGCTACTACTTGCTCTGCAGCAGTGTCTGGCTTTCCAGGCATTTGTCCAGGCCAGGCTGCCTTCCTGCCATTTGCAGCTGAATGGGCATTGATGTACAGTATTTACCAAGAGCCCGTTCTCACACCAGTAATACATGCCTTCCGTGGGCCACTCCGCTCTTGTGTGTGCCGTTTGGGACTGACCCTCAGAGACAGACCACACTAGTGCAAAACCTGTATGCCAGTTTTCTTAATTTGTTGTGTCCTGCCTTGTAGATGACCCTCTTAGAAGTTATATTTATTTTTAAATTTGGGTAGAAATTTAGGGACTTCTTTTTCTGATTCGTTGCCTGTTGCTGTACAAACTTAGAAATACACAACTCTAGTTGTATTTTCTTTATTAACCCTTACATTTGTATAAAGCTGGACTTACAATCTATGCTGTAAAAAATTTGATAGCATTATCATTTTGACCCTGGCTACCAAGTTTTTTTGATTTTCTTCTGTTTACACTCTTAGGTCCTCTGCCTTCCTTTATAAAAACATGTCACAAGAAATGGGATAATCAAAAATATTTGCCCTTGTAAATAAAAACATGAATCTCAGTCTGGGAAAGGAGAATATCTCTGGGTTCTATGAGCTGGATGCACACTAATTTACTAGTGCTGGAACCAAATGGGTTGAAAATCCTTGATTTCCCACCAGATGGATTATTTTAAAATATCACAAAACTTCTGAGGTTATTTACATTACAAATGTGCTTCTTCACACACATCAAGAATTGAGTACCATGTTTTGACAGTAACTCCTTTATGAAATTATATGTTGCACAAGTGGAGTAAAATTCAAGTCATTCTCAAGAGAGCAGGCTTATGAATCTGGATGAGGTCACACCTCTTTAAAGATGCAGTTTGATAATCCGACATCAAAACAAAGGAATTCTGTTAATCCTCTCACAAAAGTGCAAATTGCTAATCAGATCCCTGGACTGGGCTGGCAGCTTGGTAAACAATGAGCTTGGCAGAAGAGCAACTTTGGGCGGATAGATAGCTGAGAAGCTTGGATATCAACTATGCCCCTACTTAGCCCAGTTGGGCCTGTTGTTTCGAAACAATTACGTGTGTCAATGGAGGTGGTTCTTGTAGCTATTGTGTTCTTGTGCTTTTCTCTTTCCATGTTAATGATGATGCAAATCAATCTTCCTGTCTTTCATTTCACTTCACTAGTGTGTAGGTTACTATGCCCCCTGTATTATTTTCACTTGGATGCATGTGTCTTTTGAATTTTCATTACACATTTCTCTACAAGCCCAGAGGGTTTTCCTTCCTTTCCATAAATAGTGTGATGGTATTTGAAAAAGGAAGAGTAAATCCTAACCCACCTGAGAGAAAGAATTTTCTGGAAAGTGTAAGAGTTAAGACTTTAAAGATTTTTTAAAAACAATTTTGTAAATGATGAAATTCAACTTGAGTCAGCTTAAGAAAAAAAGAGTTGGAACTTTTTTGGGTAAAGGAATATCAGCAAAGCAAATAGCCAAAGAGGGGAAGGGCAAGATGGTTCTCAGGAGCAGTTGGAACCAGGAATCACTCTCTTTCACAGCTTAATTTCTTTCTCTTGTCTCCCTATCACTTTGAAAGTTGACTTTCTTCTTAGTTGCTGTAATAGAGATTTCTCCATATAGAAGGAAATTTTATCATCATTCATAGGCCTGGAGTTTTATAGCTCACTGTGTTCTTCATGATACTTAATTAAGATATCTCAGGAAGACTGTAATTGGCTCAATTAGATCAAGTTCTTGTTCTGACCCATCAACCATGAATATATAGCCACATATTTGTCAGAGTGTAGAAGGTGATTGCTATTTACTGAACTTTCTCTCAGACTTACTGAACAGTGCTAAACCTGATGATTATGTGAGCATGTAGAAGTGTTTCGCACATTTCAACCCTGTTTGGCCCTTTTTGGCATTTCCAACTTTCATCCAAATAGGATTGAGAGCTAATTTGAAAGTAAAAAATATAATTTCATTTGAAAAGGGGCTTGCATTAAGAAAGTATGGTACTTTGAGTACTTGCAGCTAGTTTCTGGTCTCATAGTATGAGAATATTTGTAAATTACTTGGGTCCAGTGTGTGCTGAGAAGAAGTAGAAATTAGTATTTTGATCATGGAGCCATTCCAACAGGTAAGAGCGGTGTGCTTTCGCTATGGTAGTATGGACTGCCTTTGTCATATTGGTCCTCAATCAGATGAATGATGTGGAACATGACAAATTTGCATCTATACGAGGAGAAATGAATCAATGTAGAGGTTTGGGGCAGAGGATGGCCCAGTGGGGACAGCTACCAACCACCAAAGCTTTCTGAATAAGAGCACTGTCTTTTTAAAAAGCAATAGGGGGCAAGGATTGAGGGAGTGCTCACAGCGGTAAGTATAACACAGCTGTGCTCTGTTTATGCTTCGGCTACAATAAAAAAGCTATAAAATGTGAGATGTCATAGCTCCACTTTGCTTTATTTATACTATTTCCTCTGAGCTCTGTCACACTGCACATTCATCTGCTAAGTTGCAGCAAGAATGGAGATTAAAATATCACAGCTCAAAATAGGAGTCAAGCGGAAGGAGATTCATCATAGCCCTATTAAAAATATGTAAATATGGGAATGAAGTCATTTTAAAGCTATACAGCGCTCCGCCTTTATGAGTTAAGATCCCTTAAGCAAGTGGTGGGCTATGCCAAGGACCGGGCTGGGGGACTTGTTCTCTGTTTCTTTCACCCATGGAAATCCTTTTAAGATTAAGCATGTTTGAATTGCAAATTATATATGTTTTCCTATAATCACACCCAAGTTAATAATGGCAAGAAATCTGATGCCTTACAGGAAAACAATTGGGGAAATAAAGGTTATATGTTGTTCACCTTGCAAAATTTTTTTAAAATTAGTGTATGAAATCTCCTTTTTGACCTCAGTTAATGAATTTGAGGGAATTCCAAAAAGGTCCTATGTAGGAAAGTTCAAAGAAGGAAACTGAGTCTCAAAGACACAATCTGACCTTTTAGAGTCCAACTATCCAGTTGTAAGACTAAGGTTGAAAGCTAAGAGTTTGCTCTAAAATTTTGCTTGTAAAATCATTTCTTGGAGGATTTCTTGTACCTCTAGTTCTGACAAAATTTATTAATTCTGTTGTCTATATAATGTGCATTAAGGAGTAGAGTTTTTAGATGGGAGATCTGGAATATCTCAAATGCTATTAACAAGCTTTTTACGATCTCTTCACTATGCTGCTGAGTGGCTGTTGATCTTCTGACCTCCTTATTTTCCAAATATGCTATTGCTATTGTAGTAATAATAAAGACCAACACTTACTAGGTGCTTACTGGGTTCTAGGAATGGTCCTTAGTGTTTGATGTGCATAATTACTTTAATCCTCACAGCAAGCCTATGGAGTACATATGTCATTTCTTACATCTTACAGATACGAAAACTGAGGCAGAAGATCACACAGATAGTGAGAACAGGAATTCATGTGTTGGTGTCTTTACAAAAATACTAGAAAAACTATACAAAGAGTAATGACTGGCAGAGAAGACTTTGGATTCTAGGCACAGCCCTGCCATTATGCTTAGTGAACTATTTTTCCTCACTCATACAATGAAATAATTAAATGATTCTACCCTTTTCCAGTTCTTTTTTGACTGCATTTGTGCACCATTAACTCATGAAAGTACATTTTTGGTAGGTAATTTTTTTTACATTTTTATCTATTTTTGTTTCAGAAATGATTATGTAAAATATTTCTAAAATGTAGTATTTCCAGAATTTCTTTTGGTGTTTACTTTTCACTGTGTTTCATTGAATGCAGTGAGCTAATCAGGGGTAGACATTCTAGCTGTGTGACATTGTGGACATTTCTTAATCTCTCTGTGTTAGCTTTCCCATTTGTAGGAGGATCTTTGTGAGAATAAAACCAGAAAATACATGTAAAACAGCACAGTGTCTACTTGTAGTAACTACTATAAAATCCGAAAGCATTTTCTGTTTTTCATAATTTTTATTTTGATTAGTACATGTTTGTGATACATAATGATTATATTTATTGAGGGGAGTTGGTCCATGTACATAATACTGTAATCACTCAAGTCTCATCTAGCACCTCTGTCTTTTTCTCCTCATGCTGCCTGTTCTCTTACCATAATCGACAAATCAGTTAACTTCTTAGTACATGCATTCACAAATTTGAAAGATATATGTCTGTGAGAAATTTGTATCTCCTTGAGGTAGAAGTGTACCAGCAGATTGAAATATTTGAAGTGGGATAGGATAACCTTTTAATGCAATGAATATACTGCTCTGAAAGATCAATTGACTTGTCCAAGAATACTAAACTACTAGCAGAGCAGAGAGATGAAGCCCAGAGTCCAACTACAGTTTCCATATGACTCTGCTGCCTCCCTGTGTACCTTGCCATATCCTCATCAGATAGAAAAACACGACAGTTCTTGGAATGTGTAAACTGGGAACCCCAGTGTACATCTTAAGGGTTTAAATTAGGCAAGTTGCCATAGTACCGCAGATTTATTGCCATTCAGGATTTTAGGTCATGTATCTTTTTGGCAGACTTCATAAGAGCACACTTGGAAAGATGCTTTAGGCTGGTGGGAAGTACAAGTGGTCATGTCTTTTCTCCACTCTTAGGAAATTGATGCTCTTTATTCCTTTTGTGTGTTGAATGAAGTGATATAGTTTTCAATAGTATTGGAATAATAAGATCTAATATGTCTAGAAAAGTTAAAAAGAAAAGATTTACAGAAATTTAAATTGAGAAATACCTGATAAAACATTATAATAATTTTTGATACACATCTAATGAGATTGAATTTGTTTACTTTAATGTACAAACAAAAATGTAGCTATACTCAAAATTTATTCTCCAGCACAAAGCCAGTCTTGCCTTTAAAGTCTTTTATTGTTGTTTTGGTTAAATAGATAACCAATATCCTATTTAATTAAGTTTTTAACACTTGTGACATTTTGGACAACTTCCCAGAGTCAAATTTTAAATGAAATTTTTGGCTCTCAAATTAACATCGGGATTTTCTTGAAGTCCCCTGGAAAATCTCAAAAGATTTACCTTCTACCTTGTGAAAGACAGATATTAAGCTAATCAGGCTTATTTGAATAAGGGAAGCTAATCAGGCTTCCCCTTATTATTACAAGGGAAGCATTGTCAAATAAAGTGATGTTTAATTCTTCTAATGTTATGTATGTAGGGTATATATCACCCCTATAAATGTCTTGGAAATTGTAGAAAGTTCATACAAATTTGTCAATATCTCCCTATTCATAATATATCTGAGATAATGTTACTGTTATTTCAGCTATTTATGCTATAATGTTTTATGTCACAGAAATACCAAATTTCCTCATCCAATAAACTCTCAAGTTTTTATCCACAGGCAAACAAACAAACAAACAAAAATTCTCCAGAGCTCCCACCCTACTGGGCAGGTTGAAAAGCAGACAAAGTGAACGCTGAATGTCAGGGGGACTGGGATGGGGTGGTTAGCATGTAGAATGTCAGTGGTAATCTGGGGCTGCTGTCAGGTGTCAACTCCGCACTTTCATGACCCTCAAACTGAGGCCTTGACTTTTGAGTTTGTTAACATTCATGCATATAAAAATCAGTGCACATCACTATTTATTTGAAATATCACTGTTCCATCTTATTGTCCCTCCTTACTCCAAATCTGGAAGGATATATTTAATATGGTAAGCTGTGGATGAAAATAGGCTTCAGATTTCAGGGGGAAAATCTTCCTGGAGCTCCTGTTTGTTGGTGAGAATTCTCATATGACAGATTTCCTGCTTACATACTGGGCCAACCCTCAGGGGCTCATAATCAAGAGATAGTGTGGGAGAGATGAAGAATTGTCATCACATATACTAAAGCCTGTTAGGTATCACATGTGATTTCATGGAGCTGTTCCTTACATCCAGCGCAGTTCCTGGTCTAAACCAAGAATACTCTCTCTTCACTGTGTATATATTCTGAACAGATACTTCTTGACTTACCTGTGTGTAAATCCATCATAAGTTATCAACTGAGAAATGCATTTAGTATGTGTTACTAAGTGAATATTGACCTTAATCATGCTCAGAACACTTACATTATTCTGAATTTGGGCAAAATCAGCTAACACAAAGTCCAACTTATAACTGTGTGTTACAATGTGTTGAATACTGTGCTGAAAGAAAAACACAGAATGGCTCTATAGGAATGCTTTTGCATCATCAGAAAGTTGAAAAAGCATAAGTCCAACTATACTAAGTTGGGAAAGTTCTGTATATTGTGGGCAGACTAAGGGATTAGGTCCAGCTTGAAGACTTACGTATTTGTAACTACCTATTGGCTTGAGGAATTTGGGGTACACATGTTTCCTAAATATTATCCCTATATTTTGCTTATGGAAGATGCAGGTATGCAATCCCATGTAATTTCAATAAAGTTTGATAAATGTTAGATGATTAGGGTCAGCATTTTTATGGGGGGTATAGAGAAGAAACACTTTATGTTGCCTGATAGAGTAAAAGATGGCTCTCCAGAGAACTGAAGGGCAAGTTAGTGCTTAAAGATTAATCATGGTTTTTCCAACTGAGTCAGAAGGGAAATATACTTTTGAAAAAGCAAAACTCACTGAGAAAAAAGGACCTTGTCTATCTTATTCACCATTATACTTCCGTTGCCTAACACAAAATTAGCATATTGTACACCTTAAATATTTACTGCATCAGTGAATGTATGACTTTACCTTGAAAATCATTGAAATGGAATATTTTTGAACAGGAACTCAACATGATAAAATCTGTGCTTTGTAAAATGAGATAGTAGTATTGTAGTAAATACAAAAGAAGCGGGATGAGATACTCTAGAAACATATTCCTATAAAAGCTCCTGGGATAGATCCATTTTCAGTGATCCCCAACCTCACTCCAAATACTTAGAGATTAGGTGTATTCTGTGCTGAACATATGGTATTTTCTCAAATTTGCCTTAGGAAGAAACGACCACTACCTACTTCATCCTGTGAAAAGACCTAAGAAAAGCTGGAAGTAACTTAACTGCTTATTGGAGAATTGGTTTCTCAATGCCACATAGGAGGTGAAGCACTGAGTTTTCCAAATGATCAAACATATAAGCAGTAAATACAGACTAGTGCTTTATTTTGCTTTTCTTGTTCAGAGTGGGACCATGAATTGTCAATATTAGGAGTAGTAATCTGGGGCCTGTATGGTTAATTCAATATAACACACAAATGATTGTTTCAGAGTGAGAACTGGAGAGAAGTCAGGAAAAGACTTGCAGTATCCCATGTCTCTGTGTAACAGATGATAACAATGCCTGCTTAGTAGCTCATGGTTCTTCAGGTTGGGAATCTAAAAGTGCTTGGCTGTGTTTTCTGCTCAGGGCATCACAACACTGGTATTAAGGTTGGCCAGCATGAATTTTTTTGAGGTGGCTTTATTTTATTATTACATTTTAGATATACATATGATAATATTCATTATAGGGAATCTGCACCTGTACATGATATATCTTGGTTCTTTTTATCCCAGTCCCCTCC
>RJWT010008800.1:0-25831 GCA_004365215.1 Cuniculus paca | reverse complement strand
GCTAAGTCACACAAAACCAGACTCTCCAAATGTTACTCAGGAAGACTCACCAACTTTGACACTCAGTTTATATTTTAAGCTCTAACTCCCTCTCAAAAGCACATCCTTGCAAAGATGTGTGGGAAACCTCAGAAAGATAAGGTAACTCCTGAGGTAGTATAGGAAAGACTCATATACAACTCTGATGGGATTCTCTACAAATCTCTTAACATCCAGAAAAATCTCAAAACAAACATCTGAAAGAATGAATTGAAAAATTCACATCCTAAGAAGCCAGTCATCCTGGTGCCATTGCCTCCACCTCCAATACACACACACTGTAATGCCAGGGTAATTGTGACTGCTTACAAATGTCATTGCCCTTGGAAACATCCAAGATGGTGGCTGCACTGACTTGTGCTCGACTTTCAATTTATTCTGCCATTACCCATGGAGGACTATGAGATAAGCTCTTCAGACAAACGTGATAAAGGAGAAGAAAAACAGTAGTCAAACTCTTCATTTTAATCTTATTTATTTGAACACATGTTGGGAGCTTGGTCCACTCTTTGCTACAATTTCAGATTTAAAAAGTGCTGAGTAAAACATGAAAAGGCACTATGTAGAGAAGACAGAGTGGCAGTAGGCTCTGGAGCTAACTAAGATTGAGTTTTGTGGAACAGGAAAACCTCATTGAAGAATTTTGGTCTGGTACCCGAAGAACTATATGGTAGGTGAGTTGAATGAAGATACGCAATCATATTACAGAGATAGGAGACAGAAGAAATTAAGACCTTTGAGATAAACCAAGCTTGGGATGTGAAATCAGCAAACATTTTCTCTAAAGGGTCAGAAAATAAATATTTTTGGTTTTGTATATAATAAAATATGTATGGCAACAACCCATCTGCCATCATGTTTCAAAATCAGCAGACATAATATATAAATGAAGAGTTTAGTCCATAGTCCAGTAAAACTTTTTTTTATATGCCCCAACCCATGCGGCTCTTGAGGTTCTTGGGGTGAAGGACTGCAAGAGGATGAAAAAAATAAAGAAGAGACAAAGCTAGGGTCAGGTGGAGCCCTTATCCTGCTAATGGGTGGAAAAGAACTGCTCAACCACTGTAACACTTTTATTTATATACTTCACACACTGGCTAAGAAGAATGTCAATTTCAACCCTACTGCCTAGCAACTTGTTTGCCTAGCTAGCCTGGGCCCCTTGCCTTCTTGGAGTTGGAACAGCTTCTTGACCTGGCTTGTTTTGGGTTGTTTTCAGGGCTGGTCTTGCTTTATCCCCACACATGTGATCATTCTCCAGTTTCAACAGCTCCCTACATTTATATAAACAGCTACTCTCTGGCCTTTTGACTAATATTCCAACACTTGCCCATTTTCTAATGAGAGTGTGTTGTGCATAGTTCCTTCTAAAGTTATAATCGTAAGCATCAAGTTGTCTAACAATTCTTGAGCTCCAAATCCTTACATTTTCTGAAGTCTACTAACACATTAATTTTAACTCAGTCTTATTTTAGTGTTTCCTCACCAACACAAGAAACTAAAATTTTTATGTCATGCATTAATAGTAAAAACTTTTATTTATATGCAAAATACTACCATCCATGGATAATTAATACTCCAATAATTTATTGCCACTATACTGCATTATAAAATACAAAACAAAAATAAAATAATGTATAGTGAAGTTACCACTCAGAAGAAAACCAGGAAATAAAAGAAACTACTTGACTATGGTTTGCTAAATGATAATTTTGCCTTTTATAGGCAATTCACAGACTCATATCTTAATTGTTTTATAAATCAGTCTATTTCTCTTCTTGTCTCCCTCACAGAATTTCTCTTTAGAAGATTGGGACAGTCAGAAGATAAAAAGAGATCAGCAAAACCACACACATACACATAAACACACCACACAATTATAAAAATTATTTGGAATATTGGCAGTCTGTCCAAAAAAATAAAAACTATTTATTCTTGCTTTCTGAAACTTTGGCATTGTTACCATTTTCATTCTTGAATAAAATTGCCAGATTGAACACTGTAATAATTATTGCAAACTTTATTTTCAATCGAACTATGAACACCTTGAGAGTAGAGAATTCTGTCCCATTTATCTCTGCATCTGCCATAGAAAGTAACTTGCTCACAGTTTCATAAATACTTGTACAATCTAATTGTTTGCAACTAGGGAAATCAAGAATCCACACAGTGAGATTAGTTACGGATGAAAAGGCAGAGGACGCTCTGAGAGCAAGTCTGTGGTGGGCTTTTGATTTTGACTGCTGAGCTATACTTGAATGTGTGATTGTGTGGGCTCTCTGTGGACAAAACTTGTGAAACTGACACATCTTGGATCATTGGAACTTTTATACATGCATTAATTTTTCAATGCAAATTACAAAACCAATGCTTTGAACTGGAGTAGTTACAAAAGAAATTTCCTTTGAATCTCAAGTATTCTAGGAGAAAACAATTATCATAGTAATTCACAGCTTCCAAAATTCTTTTATGTATATTAATTTATTTTTTCAAAGCACCTAGTGAGGTAAATACCATTATTAAAATATCTGTATTATTACTATTAGCGGCAATAATTTTACTGCTGCTACAGTAACTGTAACTACTACTATGCAATTCAATAATTCGCTCAAACTCACGGTTATTTAGTGACAACACCAGGACTTCAGATCATATAGTATAGGATATTGACTTGTCAAACAGCCGATAAAGCTAGAGTCATCCCTAAAATTGACAAAGTTTATCATTGCTAAACGGTTTCTATTTCTTCTCATTGATTCTTTTAGTCTGTATCTTTCTCTGCTTTTTAGCTCTTACAGGAAAAAAGCAAACTGACCTTTTCATTAAATTTGCTTTGTAACTTATTGTAAAAATCACAACTACAACTATATATATGTATAGCTATATATAACTATATTTAAGGGACATAGAGCTAGTAAAACTACATGCATTTATGAGACATAGAAATAATAAAGATAACTATGTAAAATTTTATCTATAATTTCCAATTATGGTTTAGATGGGCATATTTTCAAGGGAGTTCAATTTTTATGAATCTTTTTGTTGCAGATGCTAATTTTTCCTCTGATAATATTTACTCCTTTTCTTTCATATTGGAGAAACTCCTCAACTTTTAGTTGGGCATTTGGCAGTGATAGAGGGGATAGGGGGGAGGTAAATGGGAGAGGAAGGGGCAGGGGGAAGAGGAAGAGGAAGAAGAAGGAGGAGGAGAAGAATGAGAAGGTGAAAGAGAAGGAGAAGGAGGAGAAGGAAGGAGGAAAAAAGAGGAGGAAGAAGCATGAAGCAGGACAGGGGCAATACTATGAGGAGGAGGATGAAGTGGAGGAGGAGGAAGAAGAACAAAGAATAATAATGCTTCCTTTGCACCTTGCTGTGACCATGCAAGCAAGTTATGGATAAATGGAGTGTCAGGGCAAATATCATAAGCCATCTTCCAGGAAATTGCCCTAAATAACAGCTGATACTCATCCTTTGTTCCATTTCTTCACCTTTTCATTTCTTTTTCTGCTGTGTGTTACATAGATGCAGATGGTGGTGTTACAGCCATAGTCTCATACCATAAAGACAGAAACTTCTCCCTAAAATGAGAAAGGCTTGAATCTAAGTCCTTGAGTATTCAAGAAATAGAAAGCCTACACCAAACTTTAATTGTCTATCTCTTGAGTAATGCAAGAGAGAGGAAGACTCCTATTTTATTTAATGCACTGTTACTTTATGTCTTTTTAATCTGTGGCCTAAATTTATCTTAAGAATATAAATATTGAACAGGTATTTCTTCTTATCAGTTTTCCAACTCAAGTTGTTTGTGTTTGAATTGATGTTCAGAAGAGACCAGAAAAATCTGTCACAATGCCTTTATCCATCAAATATTTTGAATAGTTACATATGTACACATAATACTGCAAGATATAAAAATTTTTAAAACAATTTCTACAGCCTCATGGTGAATCATTAAAAGTGTGCCAACTTAATTTGAACTTGAAAGATTATCTCTGAATTGAATTTTTCATTGATACTTGTCACAATTTAAAATTACAATCACAGGAATTCAAGGATATTGGAGAACACAAATCCATAGAAAAAAATAACAACATTCAAGTTATTACAAAATGCTTTACTATCTCTCCAAAATGAGATTCAATGCTGTAAGTATCAGACTTCATGTTAAGGCTCTCATGGTTTTGAGTCTGATGACAAAAAATTACATTATTTGTGAGTTTAAAGTAGGATGTATCCTTGGGAGGGCTTCTTAACTGTCTTTGATTTTCTCTGTGGGCACTGTTCAGTCTTGGTTCAGTTGATTCTGGCTGATGGTATAAGGGCTTTCAGTTGGAGAAAGGCTCGTGATTGGGAAGGAACACACAGAAGATGCAGGACTCCAAGGATGCTGCTTGCTCTTCTGGCTGTTCTTTAAAGCAGCGCACACTGACCACTCCTTTCCTTTGTATCTTGCCTTGTTGTTTTTCTTTTACACCACACTCTAGCCTCAAAGATCTCATCACTTAAACATTCTGGATTTGTTCATGCTTCATGGCATTTACATTTATGATTTTCTTTGCCTAAGGTGGTGTCCCTTCCTGATTATTTGCATGACTGCTTCGTTCACATTGCTTAGAACTCTGATGTCAATTTTTCAAAAATGCTTTCGTGGCCTTCCTAAATTAGTGCCACTTTTCTATTTTTATCGCTGTCTGGGCCATTACCCTGTTTTTGTCTTTGGTTTTGGGTAGCGCACATAGCCTTCTTACTAGACTGTTTTTTAAACACCTCTTTATAACTTATCATCTACACTACCCATTGGTCCACATCTGCCTGATTCAAGCAGCAAGGTGTTCTCAGGCATGGTGTGTGGCACACAGATGAGTAGATAAATCAGCAAGCCAACGTTTTTCTTTAATTCTTCCAGTGTTTTGAATGTGACATATCCATTTTTACACATTAGAGAAATCCAGTCATGCAAACAATAGTAGGACACTTATCAGGAGTCTTAAAGTAGCAATTCTACTATCATTTTTTCCCACAAATATCATCTGTATATTACCTAAAAGGGTTATAAATCAATAGCAAACTAAATACAGCTCCCTTTTCATGTACTCTTCAAAGGCCATCTTCAAGTACTAGGCAAAGTCCTTCTAAACAGCTTTACTATTTTTTTTTTGGATCCTGGGAACTTGCTTATAACCTTCCATATTATTTCCATTGCTTGCACCCAGAAAAACCTTAAGTAATATGTCATATCACAGCAAGCTGAAGAGGACAGGAAAGCAAGTTGCAGAAATACCTCCTAAATCAAGTCTCAATGATATGCCAAGCACTCTGCATCTTCAAAGGCCACTGCTGACATTTGGACAGGCACAAATTATAATGATTTATCCACAAAGGATATATCAATCTAATCCTATAGCAACTCTCAAGAAAAAATTTGGGTCTAATACTGAAACCACAAACAATAATATGAAAGGTTGAACATTTACTCATTAATATTTAAGTGGAACTTCATCTTGCCTGCTCGTCTAATTTATTTGGTCTGAAAGCTTTTAACTTTAAAACTGAACTCAAGTGTGAACACTTGCAATTTAGTGCCTCCTTTAAAACTTATCTGTTCAGAATGCATGAATATTCCTCCAACCGAAGGGATAATAGGAAGGTAAATTAATTATATTTTAACTTTCCAATCTCATTTTCATTTTGCAAGAACTGTGCAGGATAACTATTAACCTTTCATTTTAAATGAAAAATTTAAAGAATTACCACCAGGTAATTTCAAACTACAACAAAAAGCGAACACATATCATGAATCCCTTCTTGCCAAAAATATCATCTTGAAAAGTAGATCGACTTAGCAATATTCAGCAATATTTTTAATAGCATTTCCTTCAATTTTATTCACAAGTATTCAAGCAAGGGTGCTCACAAAATTGGCAGTAGAGGGGTTTAAAAGTAAAGCTCATTTGAATCAACTTTCCTTTTACTTTTTTCTAGTTAACGTGGAACAGAATTACAACCATGTCTGTCTGAAAGCAAAAATCTATTCAATAGACAACACATATAGATTACTTGCTTTATTTAAAATTGCTTGCTAGTTTTGTATTTCAAAGAACAAAGTTTTTGCCCCCCTGTGGTTTAGAATCTGCGATTTGAACTTCACTGATTTATATGCCAAGAGGACCAAATCACTGCACATCCCAGTTTAAAACCCTTCAAGGATCCCTTTTGCTTTGGGGATAAAGCTTATCATCTTCAACAAGCTTGATCAAACCTCAGCCTCCCTCTCCTGCTTTATCCTTCTCCACTCCCTTCCTCACAGTCTCTATTCTGGGCAGAGGCAGGTCACAGCTGCTCAGTGTGCTGTAATCTAGACCCTTGGTTGTCTTGTTTTTTCTTCCCTTTCATGCTACAATGAAGGGGAGGCAGGACACCATACCCACAATAACACTGATATTTTTTCTCTTCTGCCTGAAACTCAAATATGGCTCAACACAGCCCTTGATTTAAAATGTTGATATTTTGTTCATTATAAAATGTTTGCTTTTATTTTTATTTTAAATAATGTGACATTAAAATATGATTTATCTGCATTCCTTGTTCTTTTGAGGGGGTTGGTTATTTATTTATTTATTTATTTATTTATTTATTTTTTATTTGCAATACACCCTTAAATTTTAGTCCCAAGAAAATCACAGACCTTGCCCTACCCTCTCTTCACATCTCACAGGGCACCCAGCCTCAATTAGAAGGCTACGAGCCTCCTCCCCCTGCCATGTCTTTGAAGACTGAAAAGCCCTACCTTCTAGGAAAAGGCAACTAAGTTTTCAGCCAGTGATAAGCAAAACTCATGCATATACAGCCTTGGTTGGAATTCAGGTTCTAAGTCTTTTGGTGCCATTGTTCCTGAGTGAGGAAGGTAAATCAGTTGAAGATGCTTTTTAAGTATACAATGATTAAACCTTGAGAAACACCTTTACTTTGCTTCAGCTCACACAACTTTTAGGCTTGAATTCAGAAAATCAGGCATCACTTCCTGTGGCTATGTTCTACACTCAGTCACTGATCCCAGCTCCTGTGTAATGGTCAATTTAGTCTTTTACAAAGGAAAAGAATATGAAATTGGGACCATGGCAAAAAATATTTAGAGTGGAACACATCCAATATTTGGATGGATGAAGTTTGAATAAATGAAATAGAGTTGGATCCCTGGATGTTTTTCCCAGAAGTAGCATGCAACACCCAAGAAGTGGTGAGCAGAGACCAGTGGAGTGAGCCTGCCGGATTCCATGTGCTTGTGTGAGAAAGAACTTCTCAAAACCTTCACACATGCTTTTCCTGTTCCCCTGTTGCTTGTTCAGGATGTAGATTCTTGGCCAGGACCAAGTGTGACAGCCCTGCAGATACATAGTTCACAAAGTCCCAGGACTCACCAAATCCAAAATTGGGGCTTATCATGGAGATCTGTAGGTTCTTGGTGATGGAAATCCCCAGCTCCTACATTTAGAAGTAACTAACTATATTAAAATTCCTGATCTGGGACAATAGTTACTATTCCCTTACTTACACTGAACATTCTACATTTTCTAAAGGCTTCTAGGATTTTTACAAAAGTTTGTCTGAGTCTCAAACACCTTCCTTCCTCTGCTGTCCCCTCCTGCTACTCCTAGAGCTCTCCTGTCAGTCTGAGATGATGACTCAGCTGCCATTTTCTCCAGGAAACTCTGTCCTTAAATGCTGGCTACCACCCTACAGCAGAAGTCAGCAAACCAAACCAGCACACAGCAGGAATTCTGGGCTTCATAGGGAATGGCAGTCCAACACAATCAGCAAATGCCGTGCTGTACTTCAAAGGCAGTGGGAAAACAATTGGCTGTGACTATTTCCCAATAAGAGTTTATTTGCAATGACAGCTAGTAACCCAGATTAGATTTGCAGGCCATAGTTTGCCAACACTGGGCCCAGGTGTTCTAATTTCAATCAGCAGCACCTTTTCTCCATCACTGCTCAATATCCTACTACCACAGGATTTCAGTGATGCCCACGAAGTAGATGTTGAATGCATTTCCTAATGTGAAAGTCAAGTAGTTGTTTTTACATACACTTGAAGAGACCAGTAAGCTGCAGCCCATCTTTAAAAGCTTCCTTCTGTATATTGAAACCAGATGGCATTTAAGAAATACTTGTTGAAAATTATTTTAATAGCCCATCATGAACTCTGTTAGTAGACAGATCTGGATTCGTACTGTGTGTCTTTAGGAAAACCGTTTAATTCCTCTGAATATTTTTTTTCTCATTTGTAAAATATGAGTAAGATGGTCTAGCTTTTGATATCAACGTGTTAAATGACAGTTTACGTGAAATAACTTACTGCACATCAGTAATCCAGTCTTTCATATTACTTCAGCGGAAGTTAACTGTGCCTCTCCAAAGAGAAATGTCACTTCTTCTTTCACAGGTCTGAATTCATCTGAGTGTCATGTGAGCAGCATCGGTGCTGACAGACCCATTCACTCACTGTACAGTGTTTGTCTAGGAGAGTTTGCATCTCCGAATCACCACGGTAAACACTTCACTTCCAGCACATCAGTATTCCCTTTGTGTTTAAGCATAAATGGAGGGCATTACTTCTGTGCGGCTTAAGACACTTCTACTTATTTCATCCCAAACACATCATTTAAATTCCTGAGGCAATTATTATGAACACCAATGCGAAGACCACTTAAGAGTGAGAAAGCCATCACTGGGAATATAGAAGTAATGGGAAATGGAATGTATTGTGCTCAATATTTGAACAAGGGAAGAAGTTTATGGAATGAAAGCATGGAGTAAAATGAGAGACTTTCTATTGTAAACCTGTCATTTGAATCTTAACTAGTAGCTACTTAATCTTTGCTATAAGAATCTGAAAACTAATGTCATCCATTTAAATTGCAAAATGGAAAGTTAAACATGTAAGAAATAATTTTCACGTACCATTCTCATTTTTGTTTTATTTGCTTTGACAAGCATTTATCACTGCACATGGTCTTGTACATTTTAAGAAATTTTAAAAATCTGTTGAATTTCCATAAAAATAAAAATAAATAAAAATAAATTTCTATGTGTGGTCTTATGTACCCTCTGACAGGTTTTAATCTAAAGAGAAAAGAAAGATGCTCACATGAAAATGTTAAACTCCAATTTGCATTGTTACACAATGGCAATCAAGCTATTAACAATAGCACGCTCTTTCTCTATCTCTCTACACATATATATCTTCTCTAGTATGTGCAGTACACAACAAAAGTGAATTTCAGAGTCCCCATGACTTTGCATCTATCCTTACTCCCTCTACACTATGTTCATCTATCATCCATCTCATTGTTTATTTGCTCATATGAACCACTTTAAAAGAGCACATACTGTATCTCAATGATTGTCATCACCAAGTCCTGTGATATTTCAAAGAAGACAAGTATTAATTAGGCAAGATTGGATATTACTGGTCCTCATAAAGAGAAAAGCTTACATGAAAACAGACAACACAGTGACTTAGAATTTTCTTAAACCTATCAACACTTTTAGGATTCACAAGAAAATTGTTCTCCCGAGATAATATTATGCCATATTTTTTAACCTCTGCTTCCTTCAAACAACATCACAAAAAGTTAAGACAGTTTAAAAAAAGAAAAAAGACTAGGAGATTTACAGAATGTAGGCACTCAGTCTCTAAGCTAGAACACTAAAATTGTAGATATTGGTGGTTTAACCCAGGTTTGCCCCGTCTTTCTCCTGTCTGTATGCAAGAGGAAATAGGGAGACCCAGAGGTTAAAGTGGAAATGGAGAGAAACATCTCAGCCTCAGTTCTTGAGCCACAAAATGACCATGAAGAAAAGTGGAATATTTTTCCTATCAAGGACAACCTTTCACAAAACTCTGTGATCTCTTCTTTCAAGCAGCTTTGAGATAAAGTCCAGTTTGAAACACACTTGAAATTAACCCTGTTCAGGGAACTGCTTGATCATGGTGTTGGCTATTTTCTTCATGTGGTTATAAGATATTTTAGCTTTATTGACTCAACTAAGATGCTCAATATCAGAATTAAAGCTAACTCTTTACCTCATTCTTTCCCCCAAGTCCTTCATTCCTACTTAGATTTTACAGATGTAAAACCTGAGGTTCAGAGAAATAAGTAATTTGTGTAAGATCACATAGCTATGTAAAAGGTGACTGTTCAGACTGTCTTTCAGTCAGAAATTGCCACTAGAACTTTAGGGACCCTCTGACAGGGGGAAGAATATGACAGTCATTAGGATTCTCCACCCTCATGTCTGTTTCTACCACAGTAGTCCACATGTCATGACTTAATGCCCTCAATAATTGTGTTTATTGGTTAGCTTTCGATTAATGTGACAAATACCCACGAAAAACAACATAAAGGAAGAAAAGTTTATCCTGACTCATGGTTTCAGAGGTTTCAGTTCATGTCAGCTGGCTTTATTGTTTCTAGGCTGAACCATCACAGCAGAAGGGCGTGGTGGAAGAGAACCGAAGGAACCAGGGTTAAGATACACCCTTTAGAGACCACCCCCCCATTGACCTGCTTCCTCCATCTGGGCCCTACTTCCTAATAGCCCATTCAGCTATGAGATCACCAATGGATCACCCATGCTTTTATGATCCAGTCACTGCTGTAGACCCCATTTCTGAATATTGCTGCACTGGGGATCAACTCCCTAATATGAAAATTTGGGGGGACACGTCATTTTTTTATTTTAAAGAAAAAAATACAACAAAACAAATTAAACCATAATAGGGTGAGACCTACTCAAGAACAGGACCCATGACTCAGATACACTTGGAACCTGCAGGTCCATTTTATTCTTCTCACTTTCACTTGATCTTAATCTAAAGACCACGAAATTATATCTTCTCACTTTCTAAGTGGCAAAGTGGTCAGACAGGGGTGTACACATCTACATTGTCATAAATGTTTGATATGAGTGTAATGTTAATAATATCTAGCACTGAATGAGCACTTTCTTTTGAAAGCCTTTTGCTAATCTGTTTCAGTGTGTTAAATTATTTACTCTTCATAAATACCCTAGAGGACATTTATTTTTCTAGAGTAGTAAAGGCATCATAATCTGCATTTTGCAATCAAAGAAATAGAAGCACAGAAATTTAAATGACCTGACCAGAGTCCCACACATAGCCAGGGAAAAATGGGGCTAAGTTTCAAACCAAAGTTCAGCTGTGCATTTTAAACCTGAACTGCAACTCAATACTCCCTCTAAAACCTAGGTTTATTGTTTCTATAGTGCTCTCCTGTTCTTTTCCCTCTGTTGTAACACACTGCTTCTATTTGCTCCTTAGAATTCAGTTGATTGATGAAAGATGCTATGAAAGGCCACTGATCAATGTAACACCTTTTCCAATTTAGAGGAATCCAGTCCTCTTTCTGCTTAGGCTATGTGAATAGCTTTTGGATCTCTTGAACGCATCCAATCATTTCCTTATTTAAAGTTACACAAAGAATAAGACCACAGGAGAATCAATCATTTATGAGTTCAGCCCAAAGCTCTTTTTACATTTGAATGACACCTCATGACCCACAATTTTTGCTAAACCCTCTTAAATAAAATGTAGCTAGTATTTCATCATTTGAAGCAGTCTAGCCATGATTCCCTATGAGGCCTGTTATTCAGAGATTATTTGTACCTAGAATGCACGTTTAATGGTTGGCAGTTTTAAAAGCAACTATTTTACATGCAAAGACCAAGCCAAATGAATGCCGGTAAACTCCCCAATCACATAATTTATGTACAGTATTTAGAAGTGAAAAGTTTCAGATCAGCAGGCATGATCCACCTGACAGGAACCTAGAAAGGGCTTTACTTTTGCAAAAAGCCCAAAGGGTATTTTATAGGAAAGTTTACTTTACCTTTCATCTTTTCTCAAACATTCTATCCTGTTTGCTAATGGAAAAAGATTTCTATGCATCCTACCTTTTAGACCTTTTGGATAATACAGATAAATTGAATCTAGCCAACTAAGGAACACAAATAAGCAAATATATACCCATAATTGAAAGGGGAAAAAAGTGTCATTAAAAGTACTCATCCATCAATTGTTGACTGTCATGAGATGACTAACATTCTATCATGTAAATGCTGTCCCAATGATTAGGTTACCTACCATAATTCAAATTTTTTAATAAAAATTTGAATTTAAACTGCATATTGACTGACTACATGTTTCCCAAGAAACTGGTCTGGTAAACCAACTCAGAGATAAAGATAAAATTATGATTTTTCCTCCTACCAAATATTGCATTGACAATTTGTTCAACTGGGTCAAAGAGTCTTTTCTAATAAAATACTTGACCCATCCATTTTGTAGAATACTTTTTCATCTATTAGTAATATTTATAGAAATAATAATTCTAATGTTTAAAATGTAAATTCTGCTATATCTTTTCCAAATAAGATGGTTTACTTTTATATTTCAAAAGAAAATGAGAACATGTTTCACTTTTAATTTTCCCATCATTATCATACACTTTCCCAGAATAATCTTTTCTTTGCTAGCATCTTTCCCAATATTAAACAAAGACTTTTTTCTGAATATCACCTTTTGTTCATTATTTCCAGGGTATCTCCCTGTCACCCCAGTAGACTTGAGCTTCAGAATCCTATTAATGTAATATTTTTGATTTTTGAATCTGCAGACATGGGAAATGTGATTAAACCCCAGAACATACAGCATGTCAGCTATAAGAAATTTCAAGTTAATTTCATTTTATCCTAATTAAGAGTAGAATTTCTCACTTTGATCCACAGAAGTGCATTTCAATGCAGAATATACAATGATTCTACTTGTGGGAATCAGTAAGAAAGCTAAAGGGGGTGCCTAGAAGGATGGGCTTCTTGGGGAGCTGCTGACAGTGAGAATCTGTGGATTTCCTAGAAGATAAGGGAGTAGAATAGCTCCCTCACAGTTCAGGGTCAACCACTATGCCTCGAATACTTTGCTCTTTCATGATCTAGTTTAATATGTGGTAAATAATGTTCTAAAGATAGGAGAAACAATGAGGATATCAAAAGTAAAATACACATTACCAGTTCATCAGATTCATGATGAGAAATTATGTAGACTTAGTAACAGCAGGGAGTGCAAAGACAGGCAAGCAAAATAAAACAGCAAGATACCTGTATGCTGGGGGGATTTTTGGTTTCTGTTTATTTTTGTTTTTATTGTTGCAAAATATACATAATGTAACAATTACCATTGACCCATTTTAAGTAAACAAATTAAGTGGCTGTAAGTACATTTACAGTGTCATACACATACACATATTACCCCATCCATTCTAAAACTTTTTATCACCCCAAACCAAAATTCTGGGTCCAATAAACAGTCACTCTCCATTCTTTTCTCCTTCTAATTCCTGGAAAACTCTACTTTCTCTTTTTTTTATTTTGAAGAGAATATAACCAAACAAAATAAAACAGAATAGAGTCAATCACAACAAAACAATGAACATGGTACATGACTTCAAAACAAGGTAAAAGGGAATCAATAATGGCTACATAATGCCTCTTGTTATCTTCAGAATAACTGCCCAGACCATCAGGCATAAATAAAATCAAACAAAATAGAATATAGAATATAGAATATGAAAAAAGAATCCAACTGTATTAAAATGGTATCAATCGGCAGGGGAGATAGCTCAGTAGCACAGTGTCTGCCTGGTAAGCACGAGGTGATGAGTTCAATTGCCAGTACCACAAAAATAAAATAAAATAAAATAAAATAAAATAAAATAAAATAAAATAAATCAACCTCACTATCTTGAGTGAGGAAAAAGGGCATGAACCTAAGGACTGATAATTATTAGCTATAGGATTAAAGACAAAAAGCACTAGGAATAAGTACTCCACTCTAGATGAGAAAGTTATTTCCCACAAGTGCACAAGTTAGCAATTCTGAAACCACTGTAGTTGTATATTGAAACTAAACAGTTAAGTCAGTGATATTTGATCACCAGTCAAGGTTGATAAAGAGAGACAGGATTCTCATTATTGGAGATATATATTTTTATGTTTCCCACTCTCTGATATAAGATTGAAGCAAAATATATGTACTTGCTAACAAAATTATCTTTGGATGAAAAAGTATTTCTTAAATGTCTTTTTCGTATATCCTACATAGTTCAGAAATTATATCTGTGTTATAAACAAAAGCAACACAAGGGTTTTTTTAAGAACAAAATATAATGTGGGTCATATTAGTCACTTTCCTAATGCTGCAAATAAATAGCCCACCTTCAGTTTAAAGGAGAGGTTTATTTTGGCTCACAGTTTCAATACATTCAGTCCATGGTTGCCTGACTCCATGACAGAAATGGCACAGTGGAAGAACATGGCAGAAGAAAGCTCTTCACCTCATGGCAGCCAGAAAACAAAGAGGAAAAAGTATGGAGTCAGGGACAAGAATATACTCCACTAGATCAGACCTCCAGTTCCCCACCCTCAAAACAGCCCCACCTCCTAACAGCACAACCAATGGTGAACTGATCAATGGGTTAATCCACTGAGGAGCAGTGTTTCCATGACAAAATCATCCTCCAAAAGCCCCATCTCTGAACTCATGAGGATTTGAGGGAACATTGAAGGTCAAAGTCATAACGTATCATCCCTGGTTTCCAAAAGCCTTATGTTCATATCACTATGTGAAATGCATTTACTCAATGAGTTCATTTCCAGGAGTCAAAAAAATATTTAACGGTTCCAGCACTGAAGAAAAGTCCAAGTCCAAAGTCTCTTTGGATCTCAAAGCAAACTTTTAGTTGTAAGCCCCTGTAAAAATAAGAAAGTTAAATACTTCCAACAGATAATGGCATTAAGCATATATTCCCAATCCAAAATGGAAAAATAAGGTTATAGAAAGCAATCATACCAAAGAAAGAGCAAACCACAAGGGCAGACATTAAGTCCTGCAGCTCCTTGTCTAGAATCTAGAGCATTTGACTGCATGACATGAATTTCAGTGGGCTTAAGCAGCCCCATCTCAAAGGCCCTGCTGGTTGTAACCCACATGGCCTCTCTCTTGAGTTGACTCTACTCACTGACTGTACCTTTCCCTGGTAGAGGCTCAGAGTTTCTAGCATCTCCAACTTCCTGGAGCCTTCACTGCACCTTTGACTTCATTACCACAGCTTCATGAACTATTTTCTTGTGGACTCTTTGCCTGGCCTCCCAGGTGTTCCTTTACAATCTGAGAGGAAGACTCCTTGACTCCATAACTCTTAGGTTCTGCATGCTGGTACAACCAGCATCAAGTTGATAATGCCAATGTCTGCTGTGAATAGGGGAGTTTCTAGGACCCCTTGGACCATGGTTGCAGTAGACTCTGAATTTCTGAATAGCTGCACATGAGGAAAAAATTCTTTAGGCAACCCTAATGAGTTAGGTACCTGTGTAACATCCATTGCATCTGTTACTTCTAAAATAAATTCCACATGTAAATTGTGAATATTTTAAATACTAAGGGTGGACTTAGTTACCTCGAACCACTTCCCAGTTAACTTTTAGAAATCTTACTTTAAAATGCACCCAAAAGTAGAAGACAAATTTGCCCTACAAAGATTGCAAAACATACCGATAGAATATGACTCTTCATCAGAGGTGAAACTTAATTGTCTTCTACCATCAGGACTTCAACTGTGCACTAAACTTAGTGAGTCATTTGCAAAGAACAGATGATAGAAGGACAGAAAACAACAACTTTCCGTCAGAGAAATCCTGGAAGACCAGTCAGCATCATCAATCATAAGTAATGTTAAAATCGTGTTTCCCTAACATGACGTGATGAAGACATTTCGTTTGTTTGGAAATCATCCCTGAACATCATAATCCTAGTCTAATATTCAAGAAATATCAGAAAAGACGCAAACTAAGGGACATTCTTCAAAGTACCAAGGTGATTCTCCTCTAAACTGTCATGAAGAACAAGAAAAGTCTAAACAATTGCACAGATGAAAGAAAACTAAAGAAGCATGAAGATTAAAGATAATGAGATATCCTGTATTGAATCCTGGAACAGAATGAAGGACATTAGGGGGGAAATGGGTAAAATCAGAATGAAGTCTAGAATTTAGTTAGAGGAAATACATCAAAATTAATCTGTCAGTTTTGACAAAGTCACAGTCACTGTGTAAGAAGTTAACATGAGGAAAGCAGGGGCACTTACTTTTTGAAACTTATCTGTAAATCTAGGACTATGCTCAAATATAAAAATTTATTTGAAAAATGATTCCAAATATGATAAAAAGCCATCAAGGTCTGAATAACACTGCAATGTTTAGAACAGGTTTTAACTACATATCATCAAGATAAACTATTAAACATCCCATGTTTTAATTGGGTAAAACTAGATAATCAATTTAGTATCAAGCTGGCTTATTTATGCCTAAATTTACATTAGTTATACTCTACACTCTAATTTGAATAAATGATTTTAATAAAAATATTAGTGTAAAATCTCATTAGCCAGTGGTGGTATTTTAACATAACCTGGGATTTTCAGTGATAAATGACAATTTCAATTGATTTTTCAATTTGTGTTAGCATTATATCATGATTTTCCAGTCATTACACTGCTTTGATTTTATTACAAAACTTGCATCTGAATTCTAAGATGTGCATGAATAGAATGCTGAGCCTGTTAGAAGGGAATGAGGAAAGTGCCCTGTGTCCAGAGGTGCTAACTTTCAGCAGAAATAGCAGTTTCAATACTCACGGAAACATTTTATGACACAATAAATGTTATTTGAGTATTGTCTATTAATATATTTAAATGCCTGATATACTATAATACCCAAAACTCTTTTAATAAAAAATATTATATTTTCACTAGAAATCTTTGAAGTGTTGGTAGGGAAATAAATACAGTTTTTTGGTGTTATTAAATCTACCTACCTAGACTTCGCAGAGCTATACTGCACTAAAAAATAATAATAACCATTTTCCCTTTACATTTCTCCCTTTTCTCTGCTGATGACTCTCCTAATCAATTGTATTTCAATGTAGCTTTAGGGTTTCACACTTCTTTAACTCCTGGTAGGTATATGCAGGGCATAAAAGCAATATTACAGCTCCAATGAAATCTTTTTACAGTCAGCTTAGCTGAAAACATTTAGGGTAGGTTGGCAGAACTTGCAATTTCTGGTGACTTTCTTAGGTTGCTAGATGTTCTCTTCATTCCAGAACATACTTTCGCATTCAGTGGCCATGCTTAACCTGAAACATTCTGGTGGGTTTAACAGGTACGGAGTCCACTCTGCTATACTAAGTAAAGGAAAGGTCACATTCCTTTTATTTTTCTAAGTGGAATTCAGTCTGAATCCAAGCATTCCCTGATGAGCTGATACATATTTCAATGTCAGAGTTACTGAGGTTTCACTTGTCCTCTAATATGCTAGTAGGGCTCCCTCACTAATAAAGAAATCTTATGATTATTTAGGGTAGGAGACAATGAGCTATATCTCAGATGTAAGCCTGGGGAAAGATGGTTTCTTTTCAGTGACCATAGTCACTGTTCTTTACACTCATTTGTCCGAGACACTGTGGTGTGTGGTAGGAGGCAACCCTGCTGTATTAGAGTTAGCACCTGCAGAGGAAACTTCACCTAAACCGTCAGGTATCATGGACACATTTCCACAGTGGTCCTTGCAAGCACATGGGCACCGTACAGAACAGAGGCCTGGCCAGTTGTGTGCCACAGCTGGCCTGCACAACTGTACAAGAGCTGATTGTCAGACTTTATTGAATTTTGTGAGTTGGTTGTTAAAACATCTAATATACAAAATTAAATAATGTAGCCTTATAATTAAACAAATCATGTTTTAAATAAAGGTAATGAATATCTCATTATTTTCTAATTGTTTTATGCATGACACAATATTTTACCTTGAGTTTATGTATGCCCAATTGTCTGTATGAAAGGAATACTATATGGCAGAGTCACCTTCACATCTTGTCCAATTCCACATTTAGCTCCTTTATATTGGTAGTTTGAAGTTAGTGATAATGGGGGTATTACATCACGGAAGTTGGCAAATACCACAAATCAAGTCTTGCTTTATTGTCTTGCGCATTTGCTGACTGAAAGAAGAAATGGAGAAAATGTCAACAGTGCTTACATATTAAACTTAAAAATATACCATGCCTGTAGCCATTGAATCATAAAATATACACAACTCACACATCACCACCACCACCAAATTTGAAGAATTACTCTTCAGCTTTTCAAAAATATTATCTAATTCAGTAATTTCTCACCTCATTGATCGACGGTTGACCCTACAGTATGTCTTAGATTTTCATTGCATCGTAAGAAAAAGTGAATGAGGATTCATACTAAAACAACATAACAACCATAAGGTGGCTACAAATTCGTGAGTTCAGCAAAACCTAAAGAAAATAACCTGTGAAAATCAATTGCAATTTCTAATGATAAAAGTTAACATTAGGTGTTACATGTCCTTTAAACATGCAAATATGTATAGTAACCCTTTCTATTGATATAGTTTTCAAAGTGCCATGTGTTAAACATATTGCCTGGACAACATTAGACACACATGACTATAACACAGCAGAACAGCCAAGTTCCTCCTGCCTTCCCTGCACTCAGTGACACAGAGTTTTCCCAACACACTGATTTCCATGCTTTTCTGTGCACCTCTTTCCACTCCCAGAAGATTCTCTGCCTCAAGTCTCGTGATGAACCATTTTGCATAATTTCCTCTCATAGAACTTCAGTTACAACATCCCAATTTTTCTTCTTTGAGGTGAAGATGGATGAATGGATGTTCAAACTTGTCTGGTTGGTTCGATATATCTTTGGAAGTATTTGGGGTTGATTTACATATGCTTATTAATTTTCTTCTAAGAAAAATTAAAGATTTTTCTAAATTCAAAATTTCAACCTTCTAGCACAGTCAATGTAATCAAAGGACTTTGGAAGGCATAGTTAATTTAGTTCTTTTAGTCAATTCTCATCATCTCTCTTTCCAAGTTATCCATTGGCTTATTGCTATCTTAATTAAGTGGTCAACACTGTAATGTGTATTCCTTTGATGTTTAAATGAATTGAACTGAGAAAAAGAGCCATGTTCACCCATCAATATACTCAATACAATCCATATAGTGTGAGAGAATTGGAAAATGCTAATATTTAACGTATTATACATGGATAACTCTCAATAGCTAAGTATAAATTTATGTTTATGGACAGTACAGAACAGTAGTTTTCAGTGGTGTGTATTTTGCTTTCCAGGGGACACTTGGGCATGTCTGGAGACCTTTTTGACTGTTAAAACCTATGGACTCCAGTGCCTACCTGGCAAGCGCAAAGCCCTCAGTTAGTTTACCAGTATCAAGAAAAAAAAAAACCCTATGGACTGACTACTGGTATTTAATGGATTGAAGCTACAAAATATTGTACAGCACACAGGATAGTCTTCACACACACACACACACACACACACACACACATACACACACACACACACACACAAATTGTCCAGCTCAATAACCATGTGACTGAGGTTACTATTCTGGAGTAGAGGGTTAAATATGTGCTCTCCCATATAAAAATCTCGTCTATTTTGTATTTTCCACTGTGCGTTCCATTGTTGCACTCCTCTCTCCTCTTCTCTGGCAGTATCACATGAAGGTCTAACCTCAAGAAACAGCCCTTGGGACACAGTCTTCTTTGAAATTACTTTGGTAAGCTGGCCCATGTTGCATGGAAGTCACTTATCAATACTGAAACTGTGTCTCTTTGCAGCTCTAACCTATCACTAGTCACGAATTATAAATCTCTGCTCTTGAAAAATGTCATTGTGTAGCTGCTATGGTTTGAATGATGGCACACTTCTAAAATCCATACTGAAACTTAAAAGTTGTGATTTTTGAGAAATGTTTGAATCATGAGGGCTCCTCCCCCTTGAATGGGATTAACATTTACCAAGCAGATCAAAGATGCAGGGAGAACTGTTACCTTTCTGCATTTCACCATGCGAAGGCTGAGCAACAAGCTCACGTCTTAGAAAAGTACAACAGCCTTCAACAGGCATGCAGGCCAGTGCCTCGACCCTCAGTTTCTCAGCTTCCAGTACTGTAAGACACAGCTTTCTGTTCTTCAAGAACTTTTGTTAGAGCATTACAAATGAAATAAAACAGAACTCTATTCCAAAATGGCAGATTAAACCTCAATAAAAGTTGACGAAGTAATTCCCTCCATAGACACATTGTAAGTGTAATCAAAGAAATCAACCCGGTATGAATCCTGGTAAACACTTGAACAATTATAATATAGCAATTGGGGAGACCTCTGTAATATTGAAATAACCACAAAATATTTATGTAGCAGAATAGATTCATATATTATTTTCTGGAGTATGGTTATTAGCAACAATAGTACTAAAATCCTGCATGATGTCAGTAAGTTTATATACTGACCATTTGAAATCATATTAATTTTTGTAGCCCTGTATCCAAAATCAACCAAGTTATTCATTGTTCTTAACATTCAACTGATTGATCATCTTAGAATTCTAATTCAAATAGGATGTAGACATTTCTATGACTATATCTAAGGTGACTTTTCTAAAGGTAGATATTTCATAATGATGCTGAAATAATGTGTTTATTCCATTGATTATAAGAACATAGTAAGCTAGTAATAAAAACAATATTTTAAAAATTTAGCTGATAAAGGACTGGGGATTTAGCTCAGTGGTGTAAAGTGTCTGTCTGGCAAGTACAAGGTCGTGAATTCGATACCCAGTGCCGGAAAAAAAAATAGAATAGAAAAATTTAGCTGATATTGTTGATATAGAATTACATTACATTTACATTACTTAGAAATAAAGAAAACTTAAACATCAGAACCATGTGAGTCTAATATAGCTGGTTGAATAATTTCTTATATTTTAATAGAGAATCAAGAATAGAGGTGGGTGGGGTTTTGAGAGTTTGTGTGTGTGCATAGTTGTGTTTCCTGCTACATAAATGATTACATTTTCTTCGACATGATTCCAAGCTCGTTAGCTCTGATTTTCTCATTCATCTTAAATTGCTACATTTACTGTTACGGCTTAACCCAGCTGATGTATTCTCCTTTTGGGAAAACAGTCCCTGATCTTTGTTACTGGCATGTGGCAAAGTATAAAACACAGGCTGTAAAATTCAATTTCTGAATCAGTGCATATCCTAAGAAATCCGAGCTGCATAAACGAACCTGATTGGGACAATACCAGCCATACACTCAAACTGTTTATTTAGACAAGATCAGACCAGGTGTATTGTGTGTTAAAAATGGTTAGACAAGTATTCCTTCTCCAAAGTCTCTATTTAGCAACAAAAGAATTACCCAGACAGGGAACAGTATATTTCTCATCACCAAATCTTATCACTATGCATTAGCAGTACCCCACAGCTGAGTAATAGTAAGTTCTGTTTTCTGCTGCAGCTGAATTAATTTTTTAATATTTAAATTTGATTTTTCATTACACAGAGTCAGGTTTCACAATGGAGACCTTGACTTCTCTAGCACACTCCTATCAAATCCTTTCAAAAAGCTTAGATATCTGTAACTTCAGAGGCACTGTTTCGAATTTAATATCTTTGGAAAATCACCTGAATGAATAAGCCTAGACATTAATTTCTCCCTAAAAGGATTGAATTTTGGAAGCAACCTTTAATTTGTAGATATTTACACTATGGTTTTTATCAGACAGATAATAAATACACGATGAGAACTAACTCCTTTGCTCCCCTTCCTTGTTATGTGCACTGAATATAGATGCCTGTGCAGATAACAGGTTTGTCATGAAGGCTTTGAAAAGCAAGATGAAAATTACACTATTTTAAAGAGCTTCAATAGTCAGAGAATTGTGTGTAATAAATGAATTATTTTGGAGGGTGTATGAATTGTATCAAACTCTATTTTCATGGGTTGCTTCTGGACTCCAAGGCAGGAGTGTTATCAGCCGTCCACCAATAGGCATTTATTGAATCCTTAATATTTGCTGAGAAACTGAGTAGGTTCTAAGCAAAATTCAGGGATGACAAAAACATGGCCTCTATTCACAAAGAATAAAGTTGATGAAGTGGTAAGGGGAAAGTTACACACAGTAAGCGATTAATAAAGCTACATGTGATCAGGTGATCAGCAGCAGAGCTCATCGCCCTGGTTGCTGTAGCTCGTGAGAGTCCTAAAATAACACAGAATATGTGGAAGAAGTGAGAGATTTGGGAGATTATATCAGTAATTTGACGTTGTGCAAACTACGGGATTTGACAGTACTTGCTACCTGTGGGATGCCAATATTCTTTCTCTTTGCAGATGACAGAGTGATTCTCAGAGAAGCTGAAGTCCCTGCCAATTCTCAACCAGCGAGAATTCCAGTTTAGGGGTGAAGGGGGAGACAAGATAAGGCACAGCCTTCCAAAATAAGGAGATAAGAAGAGGCATGCTGGAGGCTCTCAGAATGAGGACAACCAGCCACTGATGCCCACAAATGGTCCTCTATTTCCTTCCACAGATCTCAGTCCCTGAAAGAGCAATCTATGCACATAATGTGTCTCTCATCATTTCTAACACTTACAGACAGGTAGGAAGGAGATAAGTTTTTCCTTATTTTGTTCTTGTTTTGTTTTCTAATACACACCTTGGTTTATTCCCTTTAGAGAGGGAACTATCAAAGGATTCTGGGGAGAAGTGAGTTGCCTCAAAAAAGCTTCTCCTCTCTATGTCATCAGTCTTCTACGCATCCACCCCCAGTGTATGCTCTCTTCTCTTCTTTGCCCAAGGTGTCATAGTGTGCTCATCTGCTCCCTATAACCAAGCTGGGCCTTTCTCCATCTTGTCATCTCCAATATCACACACTGGAATAAAGAACAATTAAAACAATACATTGGTTCGCTGGGTGTGGTGCCATAAACCTGTAATCCCAGCACTCAAGAGGCTGAGGCAGGAGGACTGCTTGGAGTTCAAGGCTAGCCTAGGCTACAAAGTGAGTTTAAGGCCAGCCTGCACTGCACAGTGAGACCTTGTCTCAAAAAGACCAAAAAAAAAATAAAAAATAAAAAATTGGCATGCATGTCACTTAGAAAGCAGAGGTGAGTTACAATGTCTGCCTCTTTATACATAAAAATGAATAATTAATAAAACAAAGCATAAGTCTTAACCAAACTTCTGTACCTTTCCTGTATGAGTACCATGGAATCATTATTTGAACTTTAAAGAACCAGGGAAAAAAGAGTTTACAACTCCTATTTTAAACTTTTCCAACCAAATATCCTGAGTCAACCCACATGTTTGCAATTCATTAAGAGGAAATGATCTAGAAAGATAGATTAGTTTCACATAATTCATTTAATTACACATGCAAGTTTTATTTGTATCATGATAAAAATCTTTTCATAGAAACAAATTAAAAACGAACCATGATTTGCATTATATCTAATTTCTGATTTTTAATCTATTGTTATCCAAGAGTTAATATTTCCATTTCTCAGATTTAATTCTAACAGATAGGTACAATCCTTGCTCCAGTGCATCCTCAAAAATTAAAAAAAAGTTCCTGCAAATATCAGATCAATTATGAAAACAATGGTCTGATGAGATGTCATTTGAATTACATTATTATTCACCAAAGCGTATTTTGGGCAAGTATTTACAGTAGGGTTGCAAATGAATTAGAAGTACTAAATATTGGCAGTACTTGAAAACAAACCCTTGTGGAATTGGGAGCCCTGTACTCTTCACAGGCAAGTGCAGTCCTCCTCCACAAGAAAGTCTGTTTGTTTGTTTGTTTATTTGCTTTTATGGTGTCAGAACTGAACCCAGGGCCTCTTGCACGCTAAAAAAGCAGGAGAGTGCTCTAGGTCTGCACGACATTGTCCTCCGGCAGATGATCCTAAATGCCACCATTCTATATTGGTCCAACCCAAGCAATGAGGTCAAATCTTCTCAGTAGAGCTGTCAGACTCAAGGGTAACCCTGGAACATCAACACAACAAGTCTTAAATGGAAAACCAGGTCCTTTAGATCATATTAGCAAAACTGTTCTGAACAATGAAAACTTCTACATGTAGACATGTATCGTTCAAAACAAATTAATAATAATTTTTAAAAGTAATCTCATAAAAAAAAGTAATCTTATAATTTACTTGTAACCCTAAATTGTGGAGCCATTTTTCATGGATACCCCTATCTACTGTATTCTAAGTCTATTAGAGAATTTACCAAGAGTATTTTCTCCTTCGTTCCAATTGGCCTCTTCTTTCCAATTTTCTTTTTCCTTCTTCCTCATCATCTGTTTCCTTCCATCCACAAAAGTGTATTGAGCTCCAAGTAAGAATGCAGTTTTGAGGACAAGGCTAATGACTTACTTGGTAATGAACTTTTAGTCCGATGCAAAGAAGAAAGGCAAGATGCAAAGAGGGAGAGAAAGACACGGACAAGATGAAAGTATGTGAGCTCTCATGCAGAAGCGAGTTGGAGTTTTAATGTTCTGTGGGCTCACAAATTTCTCTCTTAAGCCATTTTTAGGTATATTGATATCACTGGCAACTGAGTTCTAGCTGGAGAAAGCATTTGGCTTCTATCAGAGAATTCGTTCATTTATTCAACAGATATACTCTGTGCCCTCTTTTTGGCTCTCTGTGACAAGAGTGATGACATTCAAAAGAAATGACCCCTGCTGGATACAGGGACAAACTAATTCTTTCTTCCATCATATTAAGTACTGTTAATATACCAGGTTCATAGGAGGAAGGATTATCCTGTGAATAATGTTTTTCTTCTCATATGCAGTGATTGAATAATTTGAATAATACAATGAACACACATAAGACAGAGAGAGACAGAAACAGAGAAAGAGACAAGGGAGAATATATGAATGAACAGTGGCCTGGTTATCTATCTATCTATCTATCTATCTATCTATCTATCTATCTATACATTAGGACTTTGACCCACAGCTTGCATCCACCAGCCCAGAAAGACTGTTCTAGGTACCAGCCAGCCCAGGAAAACAAACAATGGCCATAACTTGATCAATAACTGACAACTTCCTCAGTATCCACCCCTGATTTCAACTTACCAACAACCCGAGAAGGCCAAATATGTACCCTCTGTTCATCACATAATAAGATGCTCAGCTGTGGCTGTGTCTATGTGATTCTCTTGCCAACATCTTCCCATCAGACTCCCTCTTTACTTCCACTTTTTCTTCTATCTCTGAGCGATGTAGCTCACTCCCTGTTTTCTCTTGAGTGATGGTATTTTATTATAGTGATGGTTGTTCTCTTTGAGTGATGCTATCCTGCCCCTTGTTCTCTTTCAACGCTGTAGCTTACTCCTTTTTCTCATTTAAGTGATCTTCATTTATTTTCTCAAAGTAAAAAGATAATGAAAAAATCCGTATAAACCTATCTTATGTATTGCCCTCTGCACTGAAATATGCTTTATCAACCCCACTGCAAAGAGCTTCCTTATACTGGCATATTGTTTTCACTCATTTTAGAAGTTAATCATACAGTATCTGTTACTTAGAATTTGCTTGCCATAACCAAGTCTATATCCATCTTAATCATATCTGTTAAGCTTCTTTTTCTTATTCACAGCCCTTTGAATGGTTTCTGTACAGTTAAAAGAAAATTTTCAAAATCCAAGTCAGCAATGTCATCCCTATGATTCAATCACTTCACAAAGGCCCCGCCTCTGAGCACAGGAGACTTTTGCAGT